>PVIY010038164.1:0-24102 GCA_004026745.1 Myrmecophaga tridactyla | reverse complement strand
ATATAATGATTGCTTAAGAGTCACCCAAGAGAACCTCTTTTGCTCTTTTGTTGCTCAGATGTAGTTTCTCTCACCAAACTAAATTCTGCAGATAAACTCACCACCTCCCCCGCCTCACATGGGTCATGACTTCCAGAGGTGTAAGTCTCCCTGGCAAAGTGGGACATGACTACCAGGGATGAGCCCTGGCATCATGGGACTGGCAATATTTCCCTGACCAGAAGAGAGAAAGGAAATATAACCAAATAAAGTTTCAATGGCTAAGAGATTTCAAATAAGAGTTGAGAGGTCATTCTGGGGAGGTTATTCTTATGCAAGTTTTAGTGAGATATTGTAAAACTGCCATGGTATGCCAAGCCCCAACCAACAATGTTCCTGAAAACCTAAAGAATACCTGGAGCTTTACTGGAGACTCTACAAAAGTTTTATTTATTAAGTTTATTTTTCAGAGACTTAAAACCTCAAGATTGATCCTATGCCAGATAAGCCCTGAAACCCAGAGGTACCAGTCTCTCCAAGAACAACAACCAGTTTCTTTCCTCTACCCCATAAAATGTGGATGCCCCTTTTAGGATGAAGAAGTTAGAATGGTCATCACCCAGATACTCCTCAAGATTGAGACAGTGATCAAATGAGAGGGTGGAGTTGTAACTGAGAAGTCAGGGTTTAGGGGATAATTATGATTATTGAATCATTATATAGATATTCCTTTTCCTGGTATATTAGAATAGAAAAAGGGAAATACCTGAAATCCATGATTTGTAATCCAGCTGCCTTGATCTCTGATAATGATTGTATGACTATTTAGCTTTTACCTTATGAATGTAAAAACCTGTGCCTGACCCTCACTTGCCCTCTCTTCTCCTGTTTTTCAACTTTAGAGTCTTGTGATCACTCAATACAGCCCCTGTTTTATTAATGAAGAGCCTTGGGTCAGTCCAGAACTAACCCACCCCAAGTCCAGAACTCTCTTGCTGCACAGAGCTGGATCTAAACAAAATTGGCAGGCCTGACGTGTGCTGTAGCTGAAATTCTAATCTATAAGTGACAATATGTCATTCTATGACTGAGCATGTAATCATTCTGTACATGCTCAATAATTAGATCATCTCTATCCTGGACATCTCGAGACTTTGTGCTCATCATCCTAAGACCTGCCCATCTTTTGGTGCTGTAAAGCCATCAGGTGACTGGAGTTCAGTGAGACGAAGTTTCAGGTCAATAGGCCATTTGATCTCCTGCCTCATGCTTAGCGATAAACTCTTTTTCTCTTTGAAACACTGATGTCTCAGGAATTGGTTGTTTGAGTGCATCGGGCAGTGAACCCGGTACTTTTGATCAGATCAGGCCCTCAATAAATAGGCTTGATTTTCTGCTTCAATTTGGGGTTCATATTTGCTCCTGGTTAAAAGTGCTTTGTTTCCATTTAATATTTTTAAATTTCCTAATCAAAGTTTAATACGTAATGGGGTGAGACTTCTCCCAAGCAGAAGCTCAGTATTTATATTTAACAGTCATTCATTTACTTATTCATTCATTCAATTTACAAATATGTATGAAGCACCTACTGTGTGCTGAGCAGTGGGAAAACAACAGTGAAGCTTGCAATCTGTTGTGTTTAGTTTTCTCCTGTCTTCAAGATCCTTGAACATAGGGTGGGAAGAGTCAGAAAACAGAAAATCAGCGTCTGTCATTTTAAAGCTATAGGCCCAAGTATCCTGAGTAGGGAAGACTCTTCTCAACATTGAGGATCCCCTTTCTTTGTTTTGTTAAAAGCTCTCAAATATCATAGACCAATCAGTCACAGAAATGTAAAACAGACCCTTTTTTAAAATGGAGCTTTTAACACTAAAGGGTTAAATTATTTGGAATTCTAAGTTAAGAGACTGTTACAGGCAGCGCTGTATCCCTGTGGACTCTATTTCCTGAAATGTCACATCGCTAAATATATATTTTTAAAAATAGCTTTATTGTTTTTATAAAACTGATGCATATTTATTAGAAAAATCCAAATTACTGAGAAAAGCCCGAGAGTAAAAATTACTTGAAGTCCCATGAATTAGAAATAGCTTTGGTTCATAAAATGATGTAATATTTCATTAGATGTTTCTCCATGTGTACATACATATAATAACAGCTAACATTGCTCAAACACTCACTTTATGCTAAGCACAAAGCAATGTTCTTTATATGTTTCAGTAAACAGCACAGTGACCTTATTCTGTAGTTACTATTACTATATATGTGCAACAACACTGTACTGTATTATAAAAAAATATTAGACACTACTCCTACTTTCATAAGTGAAGAAACTAAGCCACAAAGCCATTAAGAAACTAGATGCTGCAAAGTCATATCTTTCTATAATCTGTGTGGGGTTTACAACTCCCAAAAGTATTTATAACCCAGCCTTGAAAGTTGTCTTTATTAATTTATTTTTATTAAATTTTTTTTATTTTGAAATATATTCAAACTTACAGGATAGTTACAAAAACAACACAAACCCCATACAGAGAATTCCAACAAAGCCTCATACACTATCCCCTGCCCCCAGATACCCAGATCCAGCAATTTTAACATTTTGCCACATTTGCCATATCCATCTATCTATCCATCAATCTATCTATCCTATTTATCAATCCATCTTTAAAACATTTGAGTGTAAGTTGTACAATTCTGTTCTTCGAACACTTATTTCTGCTATGTACATTTCCTGAGTACAAGGGTATTTACTTATGTATCCACCCTACATATTGTTACACGTTGAAGAAATTTCACATTGCTGTAAAGCCTACAGTCTATCTATATTCCAATTTTTTCATATGCTCCAACAATGTCCTTTTGAGTCTTTTGCCCTCCTTTGCTGTAGCCCATCCAGGATCATGTACTGCATTTAATTATCATTGAATGTTTAGTTGCTTTCCCTCCCTCCCTTCCTTTCTCTCTCCTCCCTCTCTCTCTTTCTCCCTTCCTTCTTTCCTTCTTTCTTCTCTTCTTTCTCTCGTGGGAGTGCATATACAATGGAAAGGTTCTCATCTCAACCTCTCCCCAGCCCACCATTCAGTGAGATCCATCACATTTACTAAGCTGTGGGTACCCTCACCACCTTCCATTGCTAAAACTCTCTCATCTCCCCAAACAGAAACCCTACACCCATTTTGCATTAATTCTCCATTTCCCCTGCCCCCCACCACTGGCAACCCATACTCAAATTCCTGTTTCTATGAGCTGACATATTTTCAGATCTATGCTTTGTGGTTACCGTGGGGCTAAAATTTAACATTCTAAATCTGTAACAATCTCATTTGCTTTTATACCAATTTAATTTCTTAATTTCAATAGTATACACAACTATGCCCCTACACCACTCCAGCCCCCTACCTTTATGTCATTCTTGTTAAAAATTAAAGTTCACACTTTCTGAATCCAAAACCACAGCTTTATCATTACATTTTATGCATTTGCCTTTTAAATCCTGTGGGAAGTGAAAAACAGAATTGCAAACCCAAAATACAGTTGTACTGGCATTTACGTTTACCTGTCATTACCCTTACTGGAAATCTTTAATTCTTCAAGTGGCTTCAGTCAACTATCTATTTCCCTTTCCTTCAACCTGAAGAATTCTCTTTAGGATCTCTGGTGGGACTGTTTCAGTGATGGTGAACTCCCTAAGCATTTATTTATTTGGGAAAGTCTTAAACAATACCTCTTTTTTTCCCCTTTCTCTCTCATTTTTGAAAGACAATTTTTCTGGACATAGAATACTTGGTTAGCAGTTTTTTGCTCTCAGCATTTTAAATATGTCCTCTCACTACCTTCTTGCCCATAGGGATTCCGATGAGAAATCAGTACTTAGTCTTATTGAGGCGCCCTCATATGTGGTACGTTGCTTCTCTCCTGCAGCCTTCAGAATTCTCTCTATATCTTTGGCTTGTGACAGTTTCATTATAGTATGCCACAGCATATTGTTTGGGTTTATCTGGTTTGGGGTTTGTTGAGTGTCTTACATATGTATGTTCATGTCTTTCATTAAATATGAGAAGTTTTCAGCCATTATTTCTTTGAATATTCTCTCTGCCCCTTTCTCTTTTTTTTCTCCTTCTGGGATTCCCACATATATATATATATATTGGTATGCTTGATTCCCACAGCTTCCTCACGCTCTGTTCACTTCTCTTCATTCCTTCTTCCTTCTGCTCTTCAGAAAGGAAGATTTCAGTGGTCTTATCTTCAAGTTCACTGATTCTTTCTTCTGCCAGCTCCATTCTGCTGTTGAACCCATTTAAGGAATCTTTAATTTTTGTTACTGTGGGCTTCAGCTCAGTTTGGTTTCTTTACATAATTTCCACCTCTATCTTGATATTCTCTTTATGTTCATCTGTTGTTTTCCTGATGTCCTTTAGTTCTTTGTCCATGTTTTCCTTCAGTTGTCTGGGCACATTTAGGATGATTTTTAAAAAGTCTTTGTCCCAGTTCTGGTCCTCCTCATTGATGATTTCTAATGCTTTGATGTTCTCCCTTGCATGGGCAATCAGTTTTGTTTCTTTGTATGTTTTGTAAGCTTTTGTTGAAACCTGGAAATTTTGATATTGTAATATGTTGCTGCTGAATTTAGATTCTGAGGTGTCTGTTCCTTAAGCTTGTATCCAGCTGACAGAGCTTTCTCTGATTGTTTGGAGCTAACCAAAAAAGAAGAAGAAGAAAAGGAAGAGGAAGAGGAATGCTTTTTCAAGTCTTTGCAGATTGACCTGTGTAGAGCTCTCCTTCTGAGCTTATCCATACAATGAGTTTAGAGACTGGCTCTTTGGGTCTTCCTGGTCATGCACACATAGCCATAGGAATTCTCCCATTTACATTGTTCTGAATGTCCCCTTTTCCCTGGAAAACAGTTTCCTCACAGTCCTGGGCACTGCACTGTCCTACAGCCAGCAATCCTTTGTTCCAGGCATCGACTTGACTGCTCTCCCACAGCTTTCTGTACAAGAGCTCCGTGACCTCCTTCTACACACAGGGCAACTTCTGGATGACAAGTCCCTCAGGCCACTGCCCGACAAATTGGGCCAGACATACATGCTCCCAGTATGTCTCCCCCCTTGGGAACTGGGACCAGGGGTCTGCCCTGCAAATATGGGCCAGCTCTGTGCCAGCTGGTGAGGGGCAGGGGAGAACCAGCCAGGGCACCATGAAATCCTTCTGCTTTTAAGTAGCCTTTTCTTCATTAGGCATTCACCCTGTACTGCAATCCTTTAACTGTTTACTGGAGCTTTGAGAAAGATGTTTCGGCCCATTCTTGCTGGTCATTCAAAGCTTTTGTGAGAGGATGAAGCTCTGAGGTGCTAATTATGCCATTTTGGAGCAGGGCTAGAGGTGATTTTTTTTTAAAGAATTGGTGCATGCAACCTGCTTTGCTGATAATTGTAATATTTAACTGAATTTGGTTATATAGTAAAAGACCCGTTCCTCACTCCATACATCCAGTAAAATCCTATACTCTTTTTTTGCCACAACCCACTCTTTTCCAACCTCTCCCACTACTCCACATACCAATCTCCTTTCTCCTGTCATTAAACTGGCTTACCTATTGCCACCCCCCTGCTCCCAACTTTCATTCCCATCCACAAACCTTTACTTTTACTGTATCCCTTACAAGTAATGTTTCCTCCTGAAGCCTGTCCATTTTTTTTGTGTGTGTGTGTGTGTTTTTCTTAATGTTTGGCATTATGGGAGGTGCCTAAGAAGTAAAAGATATATGCAATGAATGTAGAGATGGTAAGAGGTGAGGGGGTTCATAGCCCTTTTACAGATAAGGAAATAGAAGTTCAGAGAAGAGAAGTCAATTCCTGAGTTTGGATGGAATCAGAACTCAAATCCAGTTTAGTCTGATTCCCAAACTCCTGACCGGCTCTCATACCCCAACAAAGTGGCTTTTTTGAACCCTATAATAAATGTCAGGGAACCACAATACTCTGTGAACTGAGCTAGGAGAACAGTAGGTTACTGAGGAAGAGAATAAATAAATAAATGTGTCAATGTGCACAATTGCAACTTCTAAACTGAACTTGTATCATTTGGTCATGGTGAAGTCACACAGAGCAAGTAGGCCATAAAACTTTGTATTTATTCTAACAGTCAGGTAAGAGCCCTGAGCAAGTTAAAAAGGCCCTCAGTGAATGGCGTTACTGTTCCAACATGTTTATGTTGAAGTGCAGTGAACCCTATTAACGTTATTTGTATAATGACTAATGCCTCTGTGGCTGTATCATTTACAATATGGTGGCATTACTAATGTGCCCCATTAAAGGGGGTCTGAACTGATAAATCAAATCAGTTAAGCTCCTCTAAGACAACCTGGCTATACAAGCCTGCAGTATAATGTTTTCAGTGCAAAGGGGAGTGCTAAGTAGTCCGGGGGTCGATCTCATCTGGGTGGCTGCCTAAGCTTGCTTTTGTAAGCGCGTTATCGCAGTGGGTACTGAAAGCCAGAGTTCAAACATTTTAAAAATAAGGTAAGAAGTCAACTAAGTCCCCCACCCTGACTGTGTTATGGATGGGGTAGTAGGGTCCCCCTGCCAGGTCATCCTGCCAAAAAAATGAGAATTTATATGACATTTGAGCTCCAACATGGTCCTGCCTATGATGACTCTGAGGCCAGAGAAAAAGCCATCTGGGGATTGTTTCTGGCTTTCAGGACCACAAGAAAGAAGTCTATTTCTCATATCAGTTAAAACATTTATTTCATTTGCTTACAATTGTTGGATGAGATCCTTTTATATACCAGGCACTGTCTTAGTAAGGAAATTATCACATACATTCCTTTCTTCATGAAAAAATAAGGATATTTTTTCTTATAAAATAAAGATAAAGTTATCAGTGGAAAACAGCATGAACCTTTTTCCTTGAACCATCCTCCTTATCTCTTCCTTCAGTCAGTTCTCTATTCTGATCTCTGGCTTCATGATTGAAACCTCCTTTCTGATACAATTATTCACTCAACCAACATTCACTGAGAACCCTCTCCGTGTTGGGCCCTGGGGTGGACAGTGGGAACAGATTAAAGAGCAAAAAGAGACAGGGCCCCTGCTCAAAGGGAATGCAATCAAGGAGTCAGATGTAAATTGTTCCATCTCTTTGCACTAAGCTCTTAGAGATCCAACTCAGACTGCCTAATTTAGACGATCCCAAATACCCTGTCCTAGTTTGCTAGCTGCCAGAATGCAATACACCAAAAATGGAATGGTTTTTTATGAAGGGGAATTTAATAAATTGCTAGTTTACAGTTCTAAGGCTATGAAAATGTCCCAATTAAAGCAAGTCTATAGAAATATCCAATCTAAGGCATCCAGGAAAAGATACTTTAATTCAGGGAGGCCAATGAAGTTCAGGGTTTCTCTTTCAAGAGGAAGGGCACATGGGAAACATGACATCGTCTGCTGGCTTCCTCTCCAGGCCTCTTGCTTCATGAGGCTCCCCCAGGGGTATTCTCCTTCATCTCCAAAGGTCTGGCTGGTGGACTCTGTGGTTCTCTTGGCCTCATGGCTCTGCTCGGCTCTGCTGTGGCTTTCTCATTGTTCTCAAAAGGCATTTTCTCCAAAAATGTCTTTTCTTTTATAGGATCCCAGTAACTAATCAAGCCTCATGTAGAATGGGTGGAGACATGTCTCCATCTAATCAAATTTAATACCCACAATCAATTGAGTCACATCTCCATGGAGATAACCTGATCAAGTTTCCAACATATAATACTGAATAGTGATTAGAAGAAACCGTTGCTTCCACAAGATTGACTAGGATTAAAACATGTCTTTTCTAGGGTACATAAATCCTTTCAAACTGATTGCTTTTGTCTGAGCTAAATTTTTAAACTGCAGTTTCTTCTCTCCCTCTACTCACCTCATCATTACATACCTGGAATTCATTTTTGAAGTCTATAACAAAACTCATGGAACTAGAGATAGTCAAGCCTTGCTTGCTTTTGTTGTTTTTGTAACAGTGACAGAAGTGGGTAGGAGAGACAACAACTGTTTCCTCCTGCCCCCCGCCCTGGCCCCTTGCTTCATTTTCTACACTCCACAACTCACAAAAAAGCCAGGAGGACCTTCAGTGAGACCACCAGTCTCGGCAGGCCACTTCCTGGGTTAAAATCACTCAGTAGCTCTCCACTGGCCAGGGTCAGCCATCCCAGTAGGGCCCTCACAGTCAGGGATCAAAGCATCTTTGCAGCCTCATTGACTACCATCTGCCCAGGCACCACACACTGGGTCACTCAGACCCACCTATGCCACTCTCTTAGCACGCCAGGCCCTTCTCTGCCTGGCCACCAGCCACTAATCCATCTTGAGGTCTCCCACTATGGACCATGTCTTGGAGACCCCAGACAGAACTCATCCCTCCCTCCGTCACACTCCCACCACACTCTGCCCACGCCTCTGTAAGGGCATCTTTTACATGTGAATGTATCTGTGGATCCGTCTCCCCCTGGACTGTGAGCTTCCGCAGAGCAGAAAACTGTCTCAGATTCATTTGCTCCAGTGTCCAGCACAAAGTCACGCAACGTGAGTTAACTGTTTATTTGTAGGAAGAATGAATAGCCACTTGCTTCTGCATGTACAACCCCCAGCACGGGGCGTAGTGCACAGCCAGCCAATCAATATGTGCCAGGGAAATGAAGAAATGAACTTTTTTACTATATTTTATGCCTCCAAAGCCTACTGTCAGGCTTGGTGCAGAGTGGGTACTCAATAATGTCTCAGAATTAAATGAACCACTCTCCCCCACCCCAGAACTTTACACAGGACCCCAGAACTTTACAAGCATGCCCTCCTTGGATGAAAGGCAAAAACCCATACCCAGAAGTCAACTAACCTAGTTCTAATACTGGCTTTAGTTCATGGCAGCGATGATCTAGAGGCCCTTTAAAAGTTCTCCAGCCTCCTAGAGCTATGGTTATGGGCAGAAACCCTGGCAGATAGAAGACAGCAGGCTCCCAAGGATAGTACCCTCACAGATGTCTACTTTATGGGCAGTTTCCAGTCCCAGCACCCCCCACACCTCCTGCTAAATCGTACTATCCTGGGGGGGTTCCCCTACAGCTGTGTTCATGGAGGCAGTCACTGTGCTCCTCTCCTCACATGCAGCAGTTGAGTCAAGCGCCCAATCTCTCTGGCCCCACCTCCCATATGAGAACAGTCCCTTCTCCTAGAGCCCCGCTGAAGTTCTGAGCAGGGCAGACCTCATTCCCAATTATCAGGTCATTAAAGGAGTTCTGAACAGAAGAAGGCATTTTTCCCTCAATCTGCTTCCAAAAGTGCTTTTCTTGGTGTAACAATCTTGTCCTTCTTAGCCCGGCAGCTTTCACTGCCTGACAATGCCCTGATGAACCCAGATCCTTTCTTCAAACTGTTTTTACAGGCCCACAATGCGAGTCGCCTCCCAGCTCTGACAAAGAGACACTCAGGGACAAACAGAAATGAGGAGCCTAGAATGAGGGGGAAGTTCAGAGCCCTCCATCTTGTGGCTGTGAAATGGGTACATAAAATAGGGAACACAGCAAGACAAGCTCGCACTGGTTGAGGGAATACTCACTCCGCGCTGTGCACTGGGCTATTCATTTACAGTGCATCAGCTCGTTTAATTTTTAAAGCAACCTTCTGCGTTGGATGCTGTTATGACCCCTGTTTTATAGGAGAGAAAACTGAGGTTGACAGCAATGTGAAGCCGCCCGCCCAAGGTCATACTTTTAAGTGACGGAGCCAAGTGTGAATCTGTGCCTCCAACATCTGAATGTGGGAGGATCCGCAGCTCAGTAAGTTACTAACCTGCTATGCTGCTATGTCTCCTGAAGACAGACCAGATCTCAATTTTTTTAAAAGTCAACTTTATCCAGAAGATTGAGGAGTTGCTTCTGAAATGCAGACAAATTTGAATAACTCTGAAGGTTGCATAGCTTACAAGTTTCCATATGGTGGGGATGTCAACTCAGATTTATGGAACATGAAAGAATTTTTAAGAAAATTTTTATTAATAAAACCAAGCAACATGCAATCTGAACTTTTTTTTTTTTTAAAAAAGAATTTTGTGGGTCCAACCAGACAGTCCAAAAGACGAGTCTCTACTGCTCTGTAAGAGGATACGTAATGGGCGAAGAGGAGCGCAGCTTCAATGCCCTTCTCTCCTTCATCCTCTTATTCTCCAGGTCAAAAAAATATGCACTGGCCATCCTCTGCCTTCACCGCTCAGGCCCTGTTCTCCTGTAGCTCACGTTCTAACACAGTTATGGGAGGGAGTGTCACCCTAACTAGTCTTTGACACCCTCTAACAAGCCCGGCAAATGGCCATCAGCCCTCTGCTTGCAGGCTTCCTACGACAGGGAACTCATTGCCGCAGGAAATAGCCCATTCCTTTCTTTACTCAGATTTTGGAAACTTAATTCCTTACTTAATTCCTAAAGTCAAAAATTTCTCCCTTTCTGCTATAAGTCACGCCCATTATTGAAGGATGCATATGAGCTGGAAATCACAGGAAGTGTCTAACGCCCTTTTCCGTGGGGTGGCCTTTTAATTACTTAAGGGCAGTCCCTGTGACCCAAGTCCTACCCTACTGCCACCCCCCACCCCCCCAAAAAAGAAAAAAATCTTCTCAGTGTCCAAAGCCTCAAATGAGAAATCTGGCCTTTCATCGGAGGCAGCAGTGAAACGATGGCGGCCCTCAGATGAAACGATGGAGGCCCTCAGATGAAGCGAGAGTAGAGGCCAAAGACGTCGCACCCCACTGGCCTTCGAAAGGTCCGGCTGACGCCACTGAGGCACTCGCTGGCTTCCTCCCACCCGGCGCGCATGGCTCCCCCGAACCCCAGCGGCAGAGCCTCTCCTGGCACCCTCGTTCCCGGAACTGGCCGCCCCCCAGGGTGCGGTCAGAGCTTTCTTGTCCAGCTCACCCTGAAACAAAACATTTAAAACCAGAGGGCCATCGAGGGAAACATGAGAGCCTCCGGGCGGCCTCCGGGAGGAAGGGAAGAGGGAAGGGCTGCGGGGCGCCCAGTGTGGGCGCGGGACAAAGGACTGGGGTAGCCTCTCCTCCCCTGCTCTGTAGACCGTCTGCTCCCAGGGGCGAGCCGGGCTCTGACCACCGCCTTTCGTGCCCTGTCTTCCCAGGGAGAAAAGAGGGGGGCGCTGCTCAGGCATCGGGCAGCCGGGCCAAACGCCCCTCTGCTGTCTGGAGCACAGTTCTCGGATCACTGAGCAACTCAGAACGCCCTGGTTGGAGTTTGCTGCCCTCAGTGGGCCACAGATCCTTGAGCCGCCTGTGTCCTAGGTCCAGCTTGGCCACTGCCTACCAAAGACCCCACCCAAAATCCCCCTGACCCCCACCCCATCCTTGAGGCACACGCCTCCCCCAAGGCTACGCATGCGAGCTCTAGCCGCAGTGCCTAGGACTGATTCATCTCAGGTTGGTGTGCATTTCCTTCATCGTCCCTACTGGCGATTTATTTCTTTCTAGATTATTATGTCCACATGGTGAAGAATTCAAACACCATAGAAATAAATAACGTAGAAGATACGAGTTCCCTGTATTCTCATCTCTCCCCTACCAAGATAATAATTATTCATTCTACATACATTCATTCCGTTTGTTTCTGTGCCAATACCAACAAAGGGGGTTCCACTTCATTTAGTATTTTGCAATCTACTTTTCCACTTAGTATAATTTGGAACCTTGCCATGTTACTGTTGTCTACTTAATAAATCACCTCAATTTTGTAAACAACTCCTATAAATGAATTTTTCATCGTCTATTTTTTTTTTTTTTTCACTCCTACGAACCTGGTGAAACGAGCATCCATGCATCTTTGTGTATCCGGATGGGCACTCGGGTGGTTCCCAGTTCTTTCCTATTATAGCGTGGGGTAACAAACAAGCAGGCATGCGCCTAGGCCTCTGTGCACGCACACATGTGTTTCTGCAGGACAGATTTCTTGAAGTAGATTTGCTGGCTTAAGCGGTAGCTGCATCTTTAGTTTTGACAAATACTGCCGAATTATGCTCCAAAAAGTCTGTGCCAATTTTACTCCTGCTGGCAGTGTGCGAATTGCTCATTTGCGCTTTAATGCTGTCCTTGGCTGTTACTGAAGGACACACTGAGACCCAGCCGCCTGGACTCGGTCCCTGCACTTGCCGTGGGATCTATGCTGGGCACGTAGGTATGTGAGACACCACTCAGCACCTGCCAGCAAGTTCCACTTGAGACTGCACATGAATCACGAGATGATCTAAGGAGATTTCCAGCTTGCTGAGATGCACTGAGAGACAGACAGAGGCAGGAGGGAAGAAGACAGATACATAAGGGAGGAGATTCCCTGTGTGAAGTGCCCTCTCTCCTATTCAGAGTGTCATTTTTTTCTTAGTGGATATTCCACATTTCCCATCCAACACACACAGGCGAGCGTGCACACCATTATATTTCTCACAGCTTCCTGTGCCCTGGACTCCATCATTTGTCTGGATAAATGGTCCAAGGCTCATTGCAGTTCCCATTACATCCCTATTTGGCCCTCCCTGCAGGTGGACAAACATGCAATGAGCTCACAATTCAGTGCGACTTCTGGGTTCTGGAAAGAAATGGCTTTTGGAATGGTTAGAGCTCAGCTGTGGTGGGAATCATGTTGAATTCAAAATCCTTCACTGCTCTGTATACTCAGCCTACCCCCTCTTCATCTGATGCAGGACTGCTGTGAGCAGAATGAATTTCGATCCATGTAATTAAAACTGATTAGAAAAAGAAGCAAACCACAAGCCCAAACTGGGGCTCTGGGCATAAGCTTGGATTAGTCACCATAAGACAAGGCAGCCCTGGAAATAATAAGCCAGAAAAAGACTTATCATTCATTCAGTGCTTATCATACCAGCCACCGTTCCAAAATACTTTATGTATTTATTATTTTATTTATCTATTTTATGTGGTATGAATTAATTTTATGGGGTATGAATTATGAATTATTATACCCATTTTATAGTTGAGGAAACTGAGGCCCAGCAATAAGGCCAAGGTCACACAGCTAGTAATTGGTGAAGCCTGAGTCTAACCAGACAGTCTGATCCCAGCGCTCACTCTGCTGCACTCTATTTGCACAACACATCTCTTATCTTACAAAGCATGATGACTGTCCGTTGTCTCATTTGACCCTCAAGCAGAGCAATGTTGAGAGGCTGGGAGGCTGGGCATAACTGGACTCAACTGACAGGTGGGGCACTGAGGCCAGGAGATGTGTCTTGCCTCCATCCCCATCACAAAGGAGTCTCGGTGGAGGTGAAATGAAAGGCAGGGCCTTTGACTTCAGGGCTTTTTCGCTGACACCTCATTTAAGGTTGTGTCTTGGATGTCTGTCCTAGGATTCAGGGAGAGCCTCAAAACACACCACTTTCTCACGGTTCCAAGCACTGGGCGCTGGGCCATCACAGGTGAGTCCCAGCCAGCTGACAATACCTGCCTGTGGATGTGCATTCCTCAGGCAAGGATTTTCAGAAACATTGACATCTTGGTGGAATAGGGAGCTGAATTTTCACTGGCTGCCGCAGGAATTGAGCTCATTTGCCCATGGTTTTCTGACCAGCTGCTTTTTCTCCTCACCACTTTCAATTAACTCATTATTTCAGAGCCCAAAGCTGACAGACCCTGCCTTGGAATTCATTTACATTAAGGCTGTGGCCCAGGTTTTCTTCTTTCTGTTGTTGTAGAAGCAAAATTCAAGTACTTGAAGTGAACAATTAGAAACATCAGGGATGGGACAGAAGGAGCTCGGATTTCACACGGAACCCTGCCAGCAGCCACTGAACATATCCTTCCAGGCTCAGACCTGTCCTCTTTCCTGCAGGCAGCCGGGGCTGCATGACATAGTGCCGCGGGGCTTGCCGAAAAGGAATCCTCCTGTTTGTTAGAACCCACTAGGTAAGGGACATAGTTATAGTCCTCCATTTCAGAGGGCATTTAGTAAGCACCAGCCGCATGCTAAGTATGCTAGCCCTCATCTCACACAATCCCTGGGGCAACTATATGAGATCAAAACTATAATCCCATTTTATAGGTGAGGAAACTGAGGCACAGAGAGGGGCAGTGACTACCAAAGTCACACAGTCAGGCCTGGTGGAATGGGAATTCGCACCAGTGAAGGGAGATATATCAGGGGAAAACTGGTGAGAAAGAAAGAATGACAATTTTGTGCAGTTGAGTGATAATTCAGTTTCTCAAAATCTCATTGTAAAGGTTTCCTGTGATGATCTGCTTTTCATGCATTTCTTCGGGAAACACTCGCCCCTTATTGCATGGAGAATAGTCTAAGAGTGCTGACTTGGAAGACAGTGTCCTTTCTAGAAATGTTTCCTCTTACATTTTTTTAAAAAGGCTTCTGCTTCTCCCGCTTCAAGGTGTTTATTGGAAGACTGGTGCATACATGAGAGAAAAGCCGGGTCCCCTTTGCAGCTGCTGCTTCCTGGCGGGGACTGTAGGTCAGAGAGGGCCTCTGACAGGGAGGCGGGGCCAGCCGGCCCAGGAACAGGAGGACAGGAGACAGAACAGCAGGCAGGGCAGGCCCAGGCCTGCGAATGCAATCCTTCTTTTCCAGAAATATCTCTGGAGAGATGTCAAGAGAGCCAAGTGTGAGCCTTTGGGCCAGGATACCGCATTCCACCATCGGTCAGAGAGCTGGGGCAAGTCCTTCCCTCCCGGGACCTCAGTTTTCCACCTGGAAAGTGAAGGAAGTGGATGAGGTATTCTCTGAGGTCTCTCTGATTCATCTGTCAAAGAAGAGCTGCGTCTTTCATTATGCCCAAAGTTGAGAGGTCTGTTTTACCTATTATTTTTTCACACTCAAATACTTTGATGGTAATAGAATTTGCACTAATTTTCCTTCATGTGTTATTTTAAGTTGTGAATTTATCTAATTATCTTCCCTGTTTGATCATCATCAAAGGCACTGGTTCTTCACTGGATATAAATTTAGTGATAGACAAAATGAGTCTGAACGCTGACGGGGTCCCCTCCACCACCCCATTACCTCCTCTTCCCCCCACCCCCAACTCTCCAACATTCACCAACAACCAACTTACTGAATAGAGTATATAAACACTCAGCAAGTTTGCAGCAGTTTGTAAGCTACCTTTTGCTTCTCCTCTCGAGAGTGTCCATGTCTATGAACTAAAGGAGATGGAACAGGGAGAAGCTGAAAGATCTAACAGAGAGGAAAAGCCGGAAGTTTACAGGGAAGATGGCTAATCCTTGCCAAGGGGTGAAAAAGTCAGACATCTGGTTGCTGGTTGTGTTTCCTGCTGAAATTCAGGGCCAAAGGTCCCCTACACGTTTTAGTCTAGCAGGGGGGGAGAAGAAAGAGAGTGGGAGGGTAGATGACACAGGAATCCTGCTGCCAGGGGTTTGGGGAAGGGGCAGGCAGAGACAACTGTTCCTACATTCTCTCCACTCAAGTCTTCTTCCAAGAGCAGGATGGAGATTTGGCAAAATACTCAAAGCGATCCAGCTTCTGGGGAGTGGGCAGTATTTACAGGTTTGCCTTTGGCTCAAGTCCATGTTCTCAGGACGAGTCACAAGGCTGTGATCCAAAGTCCTGCCAGATGACAGAAGCTGAGAGCCAACCTGAAATTCTTCGTTAACACAGCAAATGAGTGAGAAGGAAGATAAATGGATACCCAGGTATTCTGTGTGTGCCCCCTTGCTGCAATACTCCCCTACATTTCAGCTGCACTTTCTGCTTTGTCATTTTACAAAGGACAGTGTCCTACGTCTGATTCCCACCATCCATGTCCTGGTGAGGGATGGCGTGGGCAGATTGGGTATATGAATCCCCATTTTCACAGAAGAGAAAACAGACTCGGGAAAGAGAAATAATGGATTAGGCCTAAGGCCCAGCCCCATCCCTCCTATGCCTAATACTGCCATGAGCTGCAAAGAGGACAGAGCAACGTGTGTGGGCGCCCAAAGGCCTCCTGTGCCCGGTGCTGCCTCTGGACCACTGCTGCAGAACGAAGTATTTGAACGTGAGGGCTCCCAAAGCAGTCGCTTCCAAAGAGTCAAGTCATAATCAACCAACCCTGCGTTACATTCAGTTTTCAGTTTTCCTTGACAATACTCAAATAATAACTCTTATTCTACATTAACAACTGTTGACTCAATAGTGCACAATTCTTTCTCAACTTTTCTACATGTTCAAACATTTTCATTATCCAATATCAGGGGGAAATGTTTTCATTTTATCTCGGGGGTAATGTTTTATGTTTAAACCTTCGAATAAAAGCGATGAATTGGCCCTCCCTCCTTTCCTCCTTCCATTCTTCATTCAGCAAATATTTCGCGAGTTCTGTCCCCGATGTTGGGAATTCAGCAGTGAACCAAAGAGGCATGGACATGGGGTTCATCATGGGAACAACCGGCAATACACAAATAAACACACTTGAAAATATAATGGTGTTTTTTCGTAAGTGCATAGGGAAAGCAAAAGTGTGCTATGGTAGAAGAAAAAAAATTGACAGGAGGATGTAATTTGGAGAAGGGGGTGGAAATGGGGAGAAGCATGGACGGGCTGGGGTGGGGGGGAGCTGAACGAGGAGAGGGAGGGCAACAGCAAAAGGCCCCAAGACCAGCAAGAGCATGATGTGTTCTCAGAGCCCAAGAAGTAAACCAGTGTGGCCTGAGATCCTGGGGAGAGATGGGCTCAACAGGAGCCTGCTGATCCAATAAGGGCATTCAACCACCAGTTTGGAGGGTTTTTTTTTTTTTTTTTCTCTGTGAATCTCAGTCTTCTCATCTGCAACATGGCGGGAGTGATACCAAACTCACCAGACGTCTGCGAGAATTGTCAGTTTGCAGCACAGTAAAATGAAAATTCCCAGTCAAGTTCTGTAAATGTGCCTCATCATTATGATGTAAAACTGACTTCATAGTAACATCTTACTGGTCTTCCGTCAGGGCTCAGAGCACTCTGTGCTGGGTTTCTGCCGCCGTTAAAGTGTAAACAAACACTGGAAAGGCTGCACCTGGAAAGGATGTGGCAGCAGTTTGGTCTTTTGGGCTCCAGGATGCCACCCCCTAATTTACTGCTCTGCAAGCATTCCAGTACTAGCATTGAGGGTCTAGCTTAAGTACTATACAAGGTGGGCTTTGATCTGCAGAAAAAAAAAGTTTTTCTCTTTTCTCATACCACTCCCTGCCTCCATATTTGTGCGACTTTTGGCAAGCAGAGAGGACAGATTGAGATAAAGTATGGACAAAGTGTTTTATCAACTCTAAAGCAGCACTTCTCAATGGTACACACTCCTGAGGCCCCCTTTCTCCTTCGAGAATCACAGTATCGTGGGTGGTTGGTGTTACAAATATACAGGTCCTTTCTTTTTTCCTAAGAATTAAATTACATTTTATATCATGCTTTTAGTTTACAAAACCCTTTGAGGAAAGTTATTTGGAGTCTCAGCAACCTTGGGAGATAAGCAACCTGTCATGTCCTATCACATCACCCTTTTTGGTTGTTATCCTCATAGCATCATCGGATATTCACTTGCCGATGTATTTGATTTATCACCCTTTTACTCCTTCTAAGATGCAAACTCGAGGAAAGCTGTCTTGTTTCACAACACCTAGATACGTGCCTAACCCGTAGTATACAATCAGTACCCATGAATTAGTTCATAACTCTCATTTTGCAGAGGGGGCAACTGAGGCTTAGCGTGTAAAGTGACTTTTCTGGGTTCATACAGGTCATAAGTGCAAGGATGAGGCCTGGGAATTAGAGCTTCAGGTCTCTCCGCTAGGGCTCTATTTCTAAGATACTACCACTCTTTCTGTGGTATAATCGTGAAATATGCAACTTTAACTCACATGGGAGGGGGTCCGCAGGCCCGCTGATGTGAAGCCGCCACAGGCTGACATCCTGCATTGTCCAGATGACAGCCTCCCTGCCACACAGCGCCTGATGGAACATTCAGGAAATCCAGTCAGAAAGGATATACCACCAACTGTTAAGGATTGTTACCTGGAGAAGAGGAGCAGACAGGGCAGGCTTCCGATTTCACCTTTATATGCGCCTGCATTGTTTGTGTTTGTACAATGAGGTTTATTAAGTATAAGAAAAGCGCAATAAAAGCAAAAGCATTCACTATATTTAGAGTATTCTATTTAATAAGCCTGTAAAATATACACTTTAGCTTAGAATACTTCCATTACAAATAATTCAGGTTTAAAGAAAGAGATCCATTTTGCCGGCAGGCCAAGTTGCCCATCTGAAATAGTAATGCTTAATGTGTGCTGAAAACTTACAGCATGTCAGCTCTATGCTACATCCTTATCTTACACTACAACTCCATGAAGCAGCCCCTTTTATTATCCCATTTCTATGGGAAAGTTGGAGTCAATAAGGTTAAGAAGCTTTAAGGCACGCAGGGAGGATAGAGAGCTGGGAATCAAACTCAGACCCTGCTAACAGCAAAGCACAGGCGAGTTCTTAACGCAACTGGACTACTTTGTTTCTTATGAATCCTGTGTTAAGGGGGTTGTAGCAGATTAGAAGGTCCTAGAAGTGTCACTATCCTACAAAACAGCAAGCCTTTTCCAGTCCTTTCTCTGCTCCCTGTCAGCCACTTGTGTTCATGAGGAAACTCTCCCTCTTTCTGTTCCAGCTGCTCATTTGCTCTCTTCCAATCTTGGAGTCCCTACCGCCAGCTCACCCAGTCCTGGACTCTATTTCCTTGTGTAGGAAGGGAGATAAACCTGTCTGCACTTGATTTAAGTTTAAATAATTCTAACCTTTCCTTTATCTTGAAAAAAAAAATGCCTTGCTTCTCTTGTTATTTATTTGGCAATGACAAAGCATCATATAAAGGTAGCATGCAATTTCCCTCTGGAGATCCAAGAAAGGATTTGGATGCATGAATCATGAATTCCTCAGTGCTCCTACCCCCACCCCCCATGGTTTTTCTTTTGTAACTTTATGGTGGAATGTGGCATCTTGAAATATGGAGATGAGTGCCATGGTGAAAGGTTTTGCTGTGCGGAACCATAAAAATGAAGGTGAGCTTTGAGTGTTCTCTAACTAGACAATTTTGAGAGGTAAGCTTGGTTTCCTAGCGTAGTCTCAGAAGATGTCATGGTATGGCATGAGGCCCAGAATGAAAGACCTGGTCCCTTCCTGGAGGAAGGGGCTTTGCTTCTGAATGATCACTCTGGGTGGGAAAAGTTTTGAAAAGATCCCTGCTGCTCTCAGTCCAGGAGCCCTAGCCTCTAGCCAGTGGAGGCAGGTACCAGCCAGCAGGGCTTGGACAAGGGCTGAATTTCTGCTAAGCTACCATTTCCTCCTCTTTAAACAAGCACGGAGACTCCATATTGGGAGAAAAATGCAGAACATTCAAAAAGCACTTAAATATTGCCTAGCACAGAGTAAACTCTCAATATAAGCTTTAGTTATCTTTACAATCTCATCGGGGCGCCAGATATTGAACAAATGACTCACACACACAGTCACAATATGATTGAAATGAATGCCACAAAGTAGAAGATGCAATGAAAAATGACAATTGGAGGACATGACGTAGCCTGGTTGGTCAGAGAAAACTCCCTGGCGGAAGTGAAGGTAAAACTGAAACCCCAAGGAGAAGAGGAGCTGGTCAAGTGGAAGAGGGGTGTGCTATTCAAATCATGATTTTCAGAACCAAATTCAGGACCACCTGGGATGCTGAAGTATCGTAAATTTTTAAAAATCTGCAAATCTGAAAAGCAAAAATTTTATCTAGTACTATCTTGTCTTTGAATTTGATATCTTTGATTACTAATGTGGTTAAATGTTTTCAAATATTTATTGGGCATTTCAGTCTTCCTTTAATTTTTTTATTTATGACCACTGTCCAACATTCATACTGGGAGGGGGTGTGTGTTAGTATTTTTCTTATTTTGAAAAGCACCTCATAGATTAGGTATATTAACCTCCTGTCTTTGTCATAGACATTTTTCCAAATTTGTAATTTACCTCAATGTTTTTGATGTTCTTTAAACTTGGCAAAATATATCCAAATCTATTAATCTTTACATATATATGTATTCATTGTTGTTATTGTTTATTTGTTTACGGAGTTCTTGCTCAGCCTAACATCAATAAACACCTATATTTTCTTTCTTTTTTATGGTTTTATTTTTGCTTCACATATTCATACGATATTTAAATCTCTGGAATACTTAATTCAATTATGCTTTACTGGTTCTACACCCAACTTATTTTCATTCTTACTTAGGTTAGCCTACTCTTCTTGGAATTTGTCTCCATTATTTATCCTCCAAGCAGATCATTTCCTTTCTCATAATCTTTATTGCTTTTCCCATTTCCTCTGCATTTTGTAAAGACCATTAATGTTTATCCTCCATGTCAGTGATTTAATTTTCTGGGCATTAATTCTACTTTTTATTGCCTCCAATTCAGATGATTTTAATCTTACCATTAATATATGAGTTTCCTTGCCCTCCTTATATGCTCTTTCATCTCATCTGGTTTTTTCCACATGGCTGTCTACTCCTATTTCATAGAAGCTATGTTTATTGAAGGTCCCAATTATTTTCTAAAATTTTCTTCTGGGTTTTGTCACAAATCATTGTTATATTTTCACTGTTATGCTCTTGCTCTGTATTTTCAAGATGTTATTTCTGTTCCCATGTTCTTCACTAGGGTCTAAATTGTCCCTTTCTCACTTTGCTCTGTACATTGAGAGAAATATTGGGACAGTGAGTGGGTGGAGGTCTAGGTCCCACTTTTCATGACATCAGCAGTAGAGCAAATTGGTGTAATATTTCATGTCCCAATTCCGGTGTCCAGCAGGAATAAATGTCGTGGTTTTCAGCAGAACCTTTCCTTAGAAAAAAATCTTACTTGGAATGGCAATATAAAAATCTATAAAATCATAAAGCTCTGATTGCAGAGCCTCAATGCTCTAGGGCGCCTCTCTTATCCAGTACATTTTCTCCTACCGCCCAGTCTCTGGCTTTATGGTGGGTTGAATGAATGGAATACATGAGACGTGCTAGCCTTCCCATGGAACTGCTGTGAAGATGACATCTCTTCCTTGTTGTCACAGCACTGGCCTTTAGCTCTCAGCCTCCTAAAATGGACCAAACCACCCTTCTCTCTCTTCTCTCTTGCCCACCCCAAACCGTCTACTCTGTCCTTTCTAGGATTTACAGCCTCTGATTGGACGTAGAAACACGATGGAGGTGGAGGGTAGACTAAGCAGTGATTGTCCGTCCTCGTCCTCGGAGCACTTCAAAAGGCAGCCAGCCTCCTGGTGTCCTAAACGGTCTGCCTGATTTTCTGGCTGTTGTAAATCCTCTTAGAGGGGTAGAAAACAGAGGTTGCTGAAGTAGCTTTCTAGGAAGCCAGGGCTGCTCTGTTTCAGGGGGTGAAGTAGGGGTGCCACGATTTTCCCCCCCCAGTCCTACTCCATTTGGTCATCTTTTTGGCAGAAATTCTCCTCAAATTTAGTTTGTAGGTCAGGAATTATGAGCCTTGGGTCCCTTCTGTTTCTTCACACATATTTTGGTGAGAAGTAGAGGACAGGAGCTGGTTCAAGGCTCCTTGCTGGCCATGTGGCATTTAAAGCTGGAAGCCCTCGGCTTATATCAGGACCCAGCTGGGGGCCACAAGGACCACAAGCTCTGCTTCTGCTTTGTCGGCAGAAGTGGTCTTTATATTTAAATTTCTCTTTATATTTATTTTTTTAATTTCAACCTTTTCGATTTGACTTTTTTTCATTGATGAGATATTCAATATATCAGCGCAATATGTATTAGGGTGTATCCTCAGACATTTTCTCCAATAGACAAAGCTGTGACCAAAAGAGCACCGGGGAAAAAAATACTGTTTGAGACCACTGGTGAGTAAGATCGTCTGACTTCTCTGGCCCCGGAGGTTTAAGTGCTGTCCTCCGCCCCCATTCATCATTCCCACCATCTTTTGGGGGCCCCCCTGCCTAGGGGAAAGGGGCCGCCTGGCGGCATCCCTCATGCCCCCGCCCCGGCCAGCCTGCCCCTTGCCCCCGGGCTCAGGCCCAGGTGTGGGGTCTCCCTCCTTTCCAGGCTTCTACAGTCACGACCTTGCTTTAGGATATTTCGTCCTGTCCCAGAGCTCAACAAAGTGGCCATTTAGCTAATGAGCACCATATTACTGAGAACGTAAAAGGCCTCATTGTTTTCCCCCTTTATGGAGGAACGTGGCTTCCTGAGGTAAATTAATTTGCGGAAGGAGTCAGAATAGCCAATTGCTTTACAATGAAAAACCTCTGATGCCAGTCATGCACCGGGCGGGGCTCAGGGGAAAATATTACACATCAGATTTTCTTCAGTTCAAGGCTTTGGCGAAACAAAAATTTTTTGTAAGCTTTTATTAAGGTATTCAAGCTATGAACTCTAAATGGTTCTAGAAAATTCCCCGGCATTCTTTGAATATCTTCGCAAGAGATACCTTTGTTAGGGCACTTGGAAAAATAGAAAACAATCACATCAGGATGGCGGAATATGACTCTCTGCCCCGGTGGGGCAGTTGGCAGTTCAAAGGAGATGATGGAAGCATCTGGCGGTGAACAACAAGGGGCCGAGGCTTCCAGAGGGCAGAAAAAGACACCAAATAGGGAGACTCGAGAGAAAAAAATCTATGCGCCTGTGTGGGAGCTTTTGCTTTTTATTAACTGGTACATTTCTAATATTATAAAAAGTAATTCTTTTCCGGACCATGCACCCCACCCCACCCCTCCCCCCAATAAAACAATTCTTCAGGGTAAAAATTCAAGCAATACAGAGAGAAATAAGATAATCCAGGTTTTATGATAAAGAGAAACACCCCCGCACACACAAATATACATATGCATATTTAATATTTATTTTCAAATTAGGTCTTTTATGAGAAATATGGGAAAATTGCTTAAAGTATTCAAACTATTAACGCTAAAGAGTTTTCAAAGTCAACTCTGAATCCTCCTTTTTCGTTATTCTTCAAATAAAACACAATTGAGGAAATAGAACAAATGACATTTGAAACACAGGACAATGAAAGCCTGGCATATAGCAGTCGTTCACTAAAATTTTATAAAAATTCCATAAAAATTTTTAACAAAATTCAATAAAAACTTATTGAAATATCTGTTTTTGAAACAAGACCACAATACTCTTTTGCAACTTGACTGTTTCCTCTTAACAGTTATGCTGGTCACCTTTCCATACAAGTACTGGAAACCCATAACATTACTTTTAATAACTCCATGGCATTACCTTGTAGGGATGCCCCACAATTTATTTAATGAGAACACAGATTGATAAACATTTAAGTATTTCCAGTTTATTTTCT
Source organism: Myrmecophaga tridactyla (assembly GCA_004026745.1). Lineage (NCBI taxonomy): Eukaryota > Metazoa > Chordata > Mammalia > Pilosa > Myrmecophagidae > Myrmecophaga > Myrmecophaga tridactyla. Next base: position 731 of record PVIY010038164.1, on the reverse strand, counting down.
ATCACAACCAAAGCAATGAACATCTTCTTGTGTTATCTTTGCACATGAGATGAGTCCTTCTGTAAGACAAACACCCAAGACTGAAACTACGGAGTCCAAGGCATATGCCTTTGGAATGAAGTTTCAGAAGACAGCTCAAACACTTCCTCAACATTTCCAAGCGGGAAGTGGGGAAAGGGATCAGAAAGGGATCAGGATTCCTTTCCCGTGTCCCTGCCTTCCCGGAACTCTTGTCCCAGTTCTCAAGAAGGGCCTCACCAACTGTCTTAGTTCAGGGAACCCAAACAGCAGACCCTAACCAATGGTTCCCACGCAAGGAATTTATCTGGGAGGTGATCTCAGAAGCTCCAAGTAGGGTGGTGCAGAAATGAGACAGGAATACGAAAGGCCTGTGTTATCAAACCATACCTCTCTCTGGACAACTAGGGCTAAGTCCTGCTAGGAAACTCTGGGAAAGGGTGGCACACACTCCACTGCTACCCCAACCGCGGGACACAGAAGCTGGGGCATTTATCTATTACGTCCATGTCCTATTATTGTTTGAGAATTGAATCCAGGGTCAGTTAAGTATCTGGCTCTCCCAACCTGCCCTGTCTAAAGAGCCTGCAGCTGGAAAAAAAGAATGTTCTCAGGGAGAGGTGCAGATGTTGGGAGTGATTAGCCCTTGACGTTTAGCCACAAGGGCTGGTGGCCTGGGGGTGAGGGAACGCAGGCAGGACAATGACTGCATT
>PVIY010038163.1:14097-24197 GCA_004026745.1 Myrmecophaga tridactyla | reverse complement strand
CAGAGCGGCATCTCGACTCTGTTTGAACTCTCTCAGCCACTGATACTTTATTAGTTATACTTCTTTTCTCCCTTTTGGTCAGGATGGAATTGTCAATCCCACGGTGCCAAGACCAGACTCATCCCTAGGAGTTATCTTTCACACTGCCAGGGAGACTTTCTCCCTTGGATATCATGTCCCACATAAGGGGGAAGGCAATGATTTCACTTACAGAGAATTCCTGTAACACCCTTCTTTTCCCACTTTACAGTTTCTCTGATTATTAACACCTTTCATTATTGTGGTACACTTGTAATTATTATTATTTTTAGTTCTTATTGAGTATATTATTTAATCACAGTGGATTTTTAATGTTGGGCTTAGACAGAGTGAGGTCTGAGCAATAAGAGAGGTCCTCCAGAAGTAACTCTCAGGTGTCTCTGTAGTTAGGCAAAGCTTCTCCATTACATATATAAGCTTCACAAGAGTAAGCCTCAAGATCAAGGGCCTGACCTATTGATTTGGGTGTCCCTAATGTTTGACACAGTATCAGGAGTTCTATGATGGTAAAGTTTAATAGTTTCATATTTTTTCTCCCATCCTTCAAGGGACTTTGCCAGTACTTTTTGATAATCTGTTTAATATATTCCAGGATATACCCAGGCATTACATTAAGGTATACAGGATTAAAGGCCCTCATTCTTCTGTGTTTCAATTGTTCAAATGAGCTATCCAGACAGGTTAAGTTAGATTATGTGCTACAGAAAATTTAGATACCAGACAAAATAAACCTTTCTTCCTTTGGTCTCAAAGAGTAGGTGCAGTTCTAAAATATAGACACTGTCTTCCTTACCCCTGTGTTCTGAATTACCTTACTACCGACCTGATCGGCTTTGTTCTTATCTCTAAATACCAGGTTATACATATATAAAACAGCCTTTCAAAATCCAAAATTAATCCTTACCACTTTGGACTAAATGTGACTGCTATAAGAGCTTACAATCTAGACCCTTGTTTTCTTATAAGCAATTTCTAAAGGAGACCATACAATCTTTGCTCTTTTGTTTCTGGCTTATTTTGCTTCACCAAATGTCTCACAGGTTCATTTGCAATGTTGCACGCCTCACAACTTCGTTCCTTTTTATAGCAGCACAGTATTTGATCATGTGTATACACCATCATTTGCCAATCTCCTTCTCTGTCAGTGCATCCTTCAGCCACCTGCATTCATTAGGCATCATGTAGAGGGCCCAAAGTCCACAGTCCATCAACACTCTCAATTTTAGATAATTTCATTGTTCCCAAGAGAAAGCTAACCAATAAACACACCCTCACCAAATAGGAACTCTAAACCTCACCTTAACTCTCGTCCTCCCCCCGTTATTTGCCCCTGGTGTTGCTGTGGTACTGTTGATATTTTCCTGTTAAACACAGCCCATAGCATGCAATAGCAGGTTCCCCCCTGTACTCTGAACTTAAACACCCTTTGTAAAAGAATCATACCTTTGAAGTAGTTCATGCAAGAACGTATTTATATTTGTAGTGTTAATCAATGGGACATATAGGTCTATACAAACCCTTTCAATCAAGTTCACCTTCCATATGGTAATATTACTTCTAGAATCACCAGAGAACCACCTCCACTTCTGTCTATTCCCTTACATTTGTGTTCAATCTCATTAGCTAACCGTTCACCCATCTCTAGCTTCTATGTATATCTAAGTCCCCTATATACTGTATTATAAGCCTCTGATTTTACCTTTACCTTAGTCATAAAAGTGGAATCATACAGTATCTATCCTTTTGTGTTTGGCTAACTTCACTCAGCATTATGTCCTCAAGGCTCATCCATTTTGTCATGTGCTTCAGGACATCATTTCATCTTACTGGTGCACAATATTCCATCGTCTGTATATACCACATTTTGTTAATCCTCTCGTCTGTTGATGGACATTTGGATTGCTTCTATCTTTTGGCTGCTGTGAACATCAGTGTGAAAATGTCTGTTTGTGTCACTCTTTCAGCTCTGTGGGTATATACCAAGTACTGCTATTGCCAGGTCATATGTCAACATGATATTTAGTTTCCTAAGGAACCACCAAATTGTCTTCCATAGCGGCTGTACCATTGTACATTCCCACCAGCAGTGCATAGTGTCCCAATTTCTCCACATCCTCTCCAACATTTGTAGTTTCCTGTTTGTTTAATAGTAGCCATTCTTATAGGTGTGAGGTGGTATCTCATTGTAGTCTTCACCTGCATTTCCTTTATAGCTAATGAGAATGGGCATCTCTTCATGTGCTTTTGAGTCATCTGTATTTGCTCTTCAGAAAAATGTCTATGCATATCTTTAGCCCATTTTATAATTGGCTTGTTTGTTCTTTTGTTGTTGAGTTGTATGATTTCTTTATGTATACAGGATATCAAACCTTTATCTGATGCGTGATTTCCAAATACTTTCTCCCATGGAATTGGCTGCTTCTTTGCCTTTTTGACTAAGTCTTTTGAAGCACAAAAGCATTTAATTTTGAGGAGTTCCATTTATCTATTTTTTCTTTTGTTGCTTTAAAAAATATTTTTAATGATAAAACTTAACATACAAATATACAAACATTCATAACATACAAGCATTCCATACACAGTATATAATCAATGGCTCACACTATCATCACTAGTTATGCATTCATCAATGTGATCATTTTTTAAAAACATTTGCATCACTCCAGAAAAAGAAATAAAAAAGAAAAAAGGAAAAACTCATACATACCATACTCCTTACCCTTCCATCTCATTGACCACTAGTATTTCCATCTACTCAATTTATTTTAACCTTTGTTCCCCTTGTTATTTGTTTATTGTTTATCCATATTTTTTACTCACCTGTCCATACCCTAGATAAAAGGAGCATCAGATGCAAGGTTTTCACAATCACACAGTCACACTGTAAAAGCTATATTATTATACAATCATTTTCACGAAACAAGGCTAATGGAATGTAGCTTTATGGTTTCAGGTACTTCCCTCCAGCCACTCCAATACACCATAAACTAAAAAGGGGATATCTATATAATGCATAAGAATAACCTCCAGGATAACCTTTCGACTCTGTTTGAAATCTCTCAGCCACTGACACTTTATTTTGTCTCATTTTTCTCTTACCCCTTTTGTCCAAGAAGGTTTTCTCAATCCCTTGATGCCGGGTCCCAGATCATCCTGGGATTTCTGTCCCACGTTATCAGGGTGGTTTACACCCCTGGGAGTCATGTCTCATGTAAGTGGGGAGGGGAGTGAGTTCACTTGCTGTATTGGCTTAGAGAGAGAGAGAGGCCACATCTGAGCAACAAAAGAGGTGACTCTTAGGTGTAATTTTAAGTAGGCGTAGCCTATTCTTTGCAGGGATAACTTTCACAGGGGCGAACCCCAAGATCAAGGGCTTGGCTTATTGATTCGGTTGTCCCCACTTCTTGCGAGAATATCAGGAATTCTCCAAATGGGGAAGTTGAATATCTCCCCCTTTCTCCCAATTCCCCTATGAGGAATTTGCAAATACTACTTTATTCACTATTCAAGTCATTCTCAGATTTATTGGGGCATTACACTAACCTGGACAAACCAACAAAATCTCATGCCCTATTCAAGCGTCCATGTACTTATGGTCAATTAAACTGACCATACAAGCTAAATTAGGAAATGCGCTAGTCAAAATATAAATTTTGCACCAAATGAACATTTTTCCCTTTGGTCTCACACAGAAGTTGAAGTTTTAAAATATGGATGACCATCTATTTTCAACATCCTGCAATACTGACATTCCTTTGTTCTTCCTCATGCAACATTTTTAAATTTATGCATTTAATTACCATCATTGTACACTCTAGGCATTCCTAATTTATACCATGTCAGTCCTCATCATCTATCTTTCCTTCTGGTTTCATACATGCCCCCAGCCCTTCTCCCTCTATCATGCTCACATTCAGCTTCATTCAGTGTAGTTATATAATTGTGCTACAGTCAGGTAGTATTGTGCTAACCATTTCTGAATTTTCATAATCAGTCTTGTTGTACAATCTGTATTCCGTCAGCACCAATGACCCAATCTCTACCTTATTTCTATCTCCTGATAAACTGCATTCCTAACTTCAATACTTCAATTCTCTGAGTTCACTCATTAATGTTAGTTCATATTAGTGAGACCATACAGTATTTGTCCTTTTGTTTCTGGCTAATTTCACTCAGCACAATGTCCTCAGAGTCCATACACATTGTTACATGTATCATGACTTTATTCTGTCTCACAGCTGTGTAATATTCCATCATTTGTATATACCACAGCTTGTTCAGCCACTTATCCGTTGATGGACATTTGGGCTGTTTCCATCTCTTGGCAATTGTAAATAGTGTAAATGTCCCTTTGGGTCCTTGTCCTCATGTCCTCTGAACAGATACCTAGTGAAGGGATTGCTGGATTATATGGCAAATCTATACTTAGCTTCCTAAGGAACTGCCAAAACCGCCTTCTACAGCAGTTGTGCCATTTTACATTCCCACCAAGAGTGGATAAGTATGCTTCTTGCTCCACATTCTCTCCAGCACTTGTTTTCTGATTTTTGGATAATTGCCATTCTAGTGGGTGTCAGATGGTATCTCATTGTGGTTTTGATTTGCATTTCCCTAATAGCCAGTGAACTTGAGCATCTTTTCATGTACCTTTTAGCCATTTGTTTTTCCTCTTCTGAGAAGTGTTTGTTTATGTCTTTTGTCCAGTTTTTAATTGGGTTGTCTTTTTGTTGTTGAATTGAAGGATCTCCTTATATATTCTGGATATTAAACACTTATCTGATATGTGGTTTCCAAATATCATCTTCTGTTCTAGTTTGCTAGCAGCCAGAATGTGATATACCAGAAATAGAATGGCTTTTAAACAGGGAATTTATGAAGTTACAAGTCCACAGTTCTAAGGCAATGAAAATGTCCCAACTAAAGCAAGGCTATAGAAATGTCCAATCTAAGTCATACAGGGAAAGATATCTTGATTCAAGAAGGCTAATGACATTCAGGGTTTTTCTCTCAACTGGAAAGGCTCATGGCAACATGGCGGCATCTGCCAACTTTCTCTCCCAGCTTCTTGTTTCATGAAGCTCCCCCAGGGGCATTTTCCTTCTTCGTCTCTGTTCTAGTTTGCTAACTGCCAGAATGCAATATACCAGAAATGGAATGGCTTTTAAAATAAGTTGCTAGTTTACAGTTTTTAGGCCATGGAAATGTTCCAATTAAGGCAAGTCTATAGAAATGTCCAGTCTAAGACATCTAGGGAAAGATATGTTGGTTCAAGAAGACCGATGAGTTTCAAGGTTTCTTTCTCAGCTGGAAGGGCACATGGAGAACATGGTGATATCTTCTAGTTTCCTCTCCAGGCCTCATGCTTCATGAAGCTCCCCAGGGGCAATCTCCTTCTTCATCTCCAAAAGTCGCTGGCTGGTGGACTCTGTGGTTCTCTCATCCTTCTGTTGTGGTTTTGGAGGTCTCTCTTCATTCTCAAAAGGGACCCTCTCCAAAATATCTCCTCTTTTATAGGATTCCAGAAAACTAATCAAGACCCAAGTAGAATGAGTGGAGACTTGTCTCAATCTAATCAAGTTTAATACTGACTAGGGATTAGAAGAAATGGTTGCTCCCACAAGATTGATTTGGATTAAAATATGACTTTTCTATATAAACCTTTTCAAACCAGCACAATCTCCAAAGGTCTCTGGCTATGTGGGTTCTGTAGCTCTTTCCAGAATGGTTCCCTCTTAAAGAGCTCCAAAAAAACAAAAACAAAAAGGGCTCCAGTAAGCAACCACACCTTGAATGGTGGAGACAAACCTCCATGGAAATCATCTAATCAAAAGTTACCACCCACAATTAGGTATAATCAAAAAAATCCCAGCCAGCAATATTGAATGAGGATTACAGGATATGGCTTTTCTGGGGTCCACCACAGATTCAAACTTACACATCCCACCCTTTGGACCCCCAGAAGACATGCTCTTTCCAAATGCAAAATACATTTATTCCATAACAATATCAGAAAGCCTTAAAGCGTTTCAGTAACAATACAAATGCAAATACAAAGTTAAAACCAGTACAAAATTTCATCAAATTCTGTTACAGGCATGGTCTGTTCTAAGGCAAAATTCTCCTCTGGCTCTCAACCTGTGAAACTCAGATCAAGTTATCTGCTGCCAACATACACAGGAGGAACAGTCATAGGATACATGTTTCCATTTCCATAGGGAGAAATTGGAAGGAACACGGGTCACTGGACCCATACAGTTTCGAAAACCTGCAGGGCAAAGTCCATCAGATTTCAAAGTCTGAGAGTTGTTGACTTTGGGGCTTTAGAAAGTGGCAGTCTCACTCTTTCCAATGGCCTAGGCAGCAGCCCACCTCTCTCTGAATGCAGCCTTGGGGGACATTGGGGAGACCACCTTTTTCTCGGCTCTACCCTTTTCAAGCATTGGACCGCACTCGAGCTCTCTGATATCTCCAGGGCACTAAACATTAAACCCCTCCATGTAGTAGTAGCCAGGCAATCCCCAGTCCCCAAGGAGTGTGCTCCACCCTCTCCAAGGCCTGAGGTCACATAACTCTTCCACTGCAATGAGGTGGAAGGCCCACCCTCTGCCTTCAGGGCAAACTCACCCTGTCTGTGTGCTTGGGTGGGTCTACTCTCCTGGCCCTGGGTTTCTGGACTTCAGACTCCACCCTCCATGGTACTGCCAATGAAGATATTTTACCTTCACTTTTTCTCTTTTTTGAGCCTCCCAGTCAAGATTGGCAATGGTTCCATTTATACAGGTCCCACAACACTCTTGTTGGCTTTCTATGTTGTAGGCAAGGGTCATGCCCATCAGATAGAAGGAGTTCCCACAAATCCTTCCTTGATAACTCCATCTCCAATCCTGGAATTTTCTGAAATGGCTGGCTGGATCCATATTTGGTTAAATCCTCACATGGGGCACTATTTTCTGGGATCTCCCTTCCTGGAAGCCTAGAATTTTCCAGAACATCAACTTCTGGTTTCAGAGTTCAGTTCTTAGCTTATTTCTTTCCTGTCACATTTTGCTATAAACTGCAAGGAAAAATAAGGCTGTCCCTTCTACATTTAACTTGGAAATCTATTGTACTAAATATCCAAGTTCATGGCTTTAAAAATCTGCCTTCCAGCCAAAGCCACCAGTCAATTTTCCCAGATTACCTACCATTTTAAAACAAGAATCACTTTCTGTCCAGTTTGCAATAACATATGCTTCATTTCTGTCTAGAGCCTCATCAGGGGTATCTTTAGAGTACACGTTTCTACCAACAGTCTCTTACAAGCATTCCAGGCCTTTCCTATCAAGTTCCTCAAAAACTCTTCCAAAATCTTCCTCTTATCCATTTAAAAATCCATTCCAACATGTTTGGTATTTGCAAACCACATCAGCACCCCGCTTCTCTGGTACCAAAATGTGCTCTAATTTGTTAACTGCTGGAATGTGATACACCAGAAACAGAACAGCTTTTAAAAGGGGAAGTTTATTAAGTTACAAATCCACAGTTTTAAGGCAATAAAAGTGTCCTAACTAAAGCAAGGCTATAGAAATGTCCAATCTATGTCATCTAGGGAAAGATATCTCTGTTCAAGAAGGCTGATGATGTTCTGGGCTTCTCTCTCAACTGGAAAGGTACATGGTGAACATGGCAACATCTGCCAGCTTTCTCTCCCAGCTTCTTGTTTCATGAAGCTCCCTCAGGGGCATTTTCCTTCTTCATCTCCAAAGGTCTCTGGCTGCATGGGCTCTGTAGCTCTTTACGAAATGGTTCCCTCTTAAAGGGCTCCAGTAAGCAACCTCACCTTGAATGGGTGGAGACACACCTCCGTGGAAATAATCTAATCAAAAGTTATCACCCACAATTGGGTGGGTCACATCTCCATGGATAATAAAAAAAGTTCCCAGCCAGCAATATTGAATAAGGATTACAGGACATGGCTTTTCTGGAGCCCACCACAGATTAAAACCAGCACATCTCCCAGTGCATAGGCTGCCTTTTTACTTTCTTGACACAAGTGTTTACTTTTGAGGAGTTCCCATTTATCTATTTCTTTCTTTAGTGCTCATGCTTTGGGTGTAAGATCTAGGAAACGGCTTCCTATTACAAGGTTTATAAGATATTTCCCTACATTTTCTTCTAAAAGTTCTATGGTCTGAGCTCTAATGTTTAGGTCCTTGATCCATTTTGAGTTAATTTTTGTATAATGTGAGAGATATGGATGCTCTTTCGTTCTTTTGCATGTGGATATCCTGTTCTCCAAACACCATTTATTGAAGAGGCTGCTCTGTCCCAGCTGAGTTGGCTTGACTGCCTTATCAAAGATCCATTGTCTGTAGATGAGAGGGTCTTTATCTGAACACTCTGTTTGATTCCGTTGGTCAGTATATCTATCTTTATGCTAGTATCATGCTGTTTTGGTCAATGTAGCTTCGTATTATGCTTTAAAGTCAGGTAGCGTGAAACTTCCCACTTCATTTTTCTTTTTCAAGATATTTTTGGTCATTTTGGGCACCCTGCTCTTTCAAATAAATTTGGTTATTGGTTTTTCTATTTCTGCAAAGTAAGTATTGCATTGAATCTATAAATCAGTGTGGGTAGAATTGACATCTTAACTATATTTAGTCTTCCAATCCACGAACATGGTATGCCTTTTCATTTATTTAAGACTTCCATGATTTCTTTTAGCAATTCCTTGTAGTTTTTGGTGTATAGGTGTTTTGTATCCTTATTAAATTTATTCATAAATATTTTATTCTTTTGGTTGAAACTGTAAATGGGATTTTTTCCCTTGATTTTCTCCTCAGATTGCTCATTACTAGTTTATAGAAATATTTCTGAGTTTTTGGTGTTGATCTTGTACCCTGCCACTTTGCTTTACTCATTTATCAGCTCTAATAACTTTGCTGTGGATTTTTTACAGATAGTACCATATCATCTGCAAGTAGTGAGAGTTTTACTTCTTTCTTTCCAATTTTGATGCCTTTTATTTCCATTTCTTGTCTAATTGCTCTAGCTAGAACTTCCAGCACAACGTTGAATAACAATGGGGATAGTGGACATCCTTTTCTTGTTCCTGATCTTAGGTGGAATGCTTTTAGTCTTTCCCCATTGAGGATGATATTAGCTGTGGGTTTTTCATATATTCCCCTTAACATGTCGAAGAAATCCCTTCCTACTCCTATCCTTTGAAATGTTTTCATCAAGAAAGGATGTTGAATTTTGTGAAGTGCCTTTTCTGCATCAATTGAGATGATCACGTGGTTTTTCTGCTTTGATTTGTTGATATGGTGTATACATTAATTGATTTTCTTATTTTTTTTCTTATGTTATTTTCTTATGAACCAATTTTGCATACCTGGAATAAACCCCCTTGGTCATGGTGTATGAATTCTTTTAATATGCTGCTGGATTCCATTTGCAAGAATTTTCTTGAGGATTTTGCATCTATATTCATTACAGAAATTGGTCTGTAATTTTCTTTTCTTTTAGTATCTTTGGCTTTGCTATGAGGGTGATGTTGGCTTCATGGAATGAATTAGGTAACTTTCCCTCCTCTTCAATTTTTTTGAAGAATTTGAGCAGGATTGGTACTAATTCTTTCTGGAATGTTTGGTAGAATTCACATGTGAAGCCATGTGGTCCTGGACTTTTCTTTTTGGGGAGCTTCTTGATGACTGAGTCAACCTCTTTACTTGTGATTGGTTTGTTGAGGTTGTTTATTTCTTCTTGAGTCAATGTTGGTTATTCATGCCTTTCTAGGAAGTTGTCCATTTCATCTATGTTGTCTAGTTTATTAGCATAAAGTTGCTTAGCAAACTAGAACACTCATGGTATCTTCTCATTATCTCCTTTATTTCTGCGGGGTCAGTGGTTATGTCTCCTCTTCCATTTCTGATTTTATTTATTTCCATCCTCTCTCTTTTTCTTTTTATCAACCTAGCTAAGGGTCCATTGATTTTATTGATTTTCTCAAAGAACGAACTTCTGGGCAGGCCACGGTGGCTCCGCAGACAGGAATGCTTGCCTGTGATGCCAGAGGACCC
>PVIY010038163.1:0-13997 GCA_004026745.1 Myrmecophaga tridactyla | reverse complement strand
ATAGACATTTAAGACAATAATTTTCCCTCTTAGCACTGCCCATGCTGCATCCCATAAATTTTGATATGTTGTGTTTTCATTTTCATTTGCCTTGAGATATTTACTGATTTCTCTTGTAATTTCTTCCTTGACCCGCTGGTTGTTTAAGGGTGTGTTGCTTAGCTGCCATACATTTGTGAATTTTCTGGCCCTCTGCCCGTTATTGATTTCCAACTGCATTCCTTTATGATCTGAGAAAGTATTTTGTATGATTTGAACCTTTAAAACCTTTATTGAGACTTGCTTTGTGACCTAGCATATGGTCTATCTTTGAGAATGATCCATGAGTACTTGAGAAAAATGTGTATCTGCTGTTGTGGGGTATAATGTTCTGTAAATGTCTGTTAAGTCTAGTTCATTTATTTCGTTTTTCAAATTCTCTGTTTCTTTATTGGTCCTCTGTCTAGATGTTCTATCCATTGATGAGAGTGGGGAATTGAAGTCTCCAACTATTATGGGAGAGGTGTCTATTTCTCCCTTCAGTGGTTTCAGTGTTTGCCTCATGTATTTTGGGGCACTCAGGCTAAGTGAATAAATATTTATGATTGTTATGCCTTCTTGTTGAATTGTTCCTTTTATTAATACGTAGTGTCCTTCTTTGTCTCTTTTAATTGTTTTACATTTGAAGTCTAATTTGTCAGGTATTAGTTCAGCTAGTCCTGCTCTTTTTATTTTATATGTCCCAGTTCATTTTTTTCTCTTTTTACCTTTACTGATAGTCTTCATTTCTACACTCTTCTCCAGACTTCTCTCTTCTGACTTTTCCTATTTGCCTGTAGTGCTCCCTTTAGTATTTCTTGCAGAGCTGGTCTCTTGGTCACAAATTATCTTAGTGATTGTCTGAAAATGTTTTAATCGCTCCCTCATTTTTGAAGGACAATTTTGCTGCACATAGAATTCTTGGCTGGCAGGTTTTCTCTTTTAGAATCATAAATATATCTTCCCACTGCCTTCTCGCCTCCATGGTTTCTGCTGAGAAATCCACACATAGTCTTATTGGACTTCCCTTGTGTGTGATGGATTGCTTTTCTCTTGCTGCTTTCAGAATTCTGTCTTTCTCTTTGATATCTGACAGTCTGATTAGTGAGTGTCTTGGCGTATGTCTATATGGATCTATTCTGTTTGGGGTATGCTGCACTTCTTGGATCTGTAATTTTATGTCTTTCATAAAAAATGGGAAATTTTCAGTGATAATTTCCTCCAGTAGTCTTTCTCTTCCTTTTCCATTCTCTTCTCCTTCTAGGACACCCACAACATATATTCATGGGCTTCATGTTGTCATTCAATTCCCTAAGATTCTGCTCATATTTTTCCATTCTTCTCCCTATATTTTCTTTTGTGTCTTGGATTTTAGATTCCAGTCCTCTAGTTCACTAATCCTTTCTTCTGCCTCTATCATTGTAGGGTTCCATTGTTGTTGTTTTTTAAATTTCTTCTACTGTGCCTTTCATTCCCATATGTTCTGTGATTTGATTTTTCAAACTTTCAATTTCTTCACCCAATGCCTTCTTTATATACTCCCTATCTCATTGATTTGATTTTTGATGAGATTTTCCATGTCTGTTCGAACACCCTGAATTAGTTGTTTCAACTCCTGTATCTCATTTGAAATGTTTGTTTTTTCCTTTGACCAGGCCATATCTTTGATTGCCTAGTATGACTAATATTATTTTTTTGCTGTCATCTAGGCATTTAATTTCCTTAATTAGTTTATTCTGGAGGTTTTTTCATCCATTTACCTAGGATTTTCTTGCTGTATGGCTTTGTTCTCTGTTCTTTGGCATTCAGTTCAACTTATTCAAAGCCTCTTGAATAGGCTCTGTTTAACTGATCAAAAATTTTCAGTTCTTTTTGTTTTTCTGTTTCTTGCCCTGCCTATGTGGAGACTTTTTTTTTTTTTTTGAGGAGGGTCTCATCACAGATATCATAGACCCCAGTCAGATTTTCCCAGGCTGGATTGGCCTCCTCTCAGGCAGAAAGAGTTGCCAGCATCAGTTTTCCCTGAGGGTGAGACTCAGCAGACTGATAGACTTTCCTATGAAGCCTCTAGACTGTGTTTTTTCTCTCCTGCCCAGTATGTGGTGCTTGTCTGCCTGTGGTTTCCCATCAATGTAAAGTGATGTGGTGCTTTTAACTTCAGCAGACTCTCTCCAGGGGGCATGATTGAGACAGAGGCGAGGTTGTAGGTTGGCCTTGACTGCTTCAGTTTTCTAGTTCCTGGGGCCTGAATTCCTTGAAGGAGGGATTCTAATTGAGCTGGGCTCCACCTTTCTCTTGGGGAAGGTACAGCCTTTAGGGATTTAACTCCTTTCACTTGACTAGTTACTTTGTCTCTCATACAAGCTTAATTTTGCTCTTGCCTGGAGCAGTGCTGGAGATGAGAAGCTTTGCAATCCTATCTAATGAGTTGTTAAGTAGTAGAAACAAAGTTTTAAAAAAAAGTCCTTTTCAGAGCAGGTCCCCCCCCACCCCCCACCCCCCGTCAGTTTTGTCAATCAAGAGCTTAAGCTGGTGTGTGGCTCTATGTATCTCTAGGCTCTATGTGCCCAACTTTTTTTTAGGATCCAGCCCTTTTCAAGTATTTTGTGCTATCTGACTCAAAAAGCCTGTTTTTTTTTGTTTGTTTATTTTTCATCAGCCCCACTTTCAGTAGTCAGAATTTGTTAATTAATTCCATAATTAGAACTTTGTTAAGCTAAGCCCTTGCTGCTAGTAAAGGCTCTTTCCTTTCCCCTGCGGAAACCAGCCTGCTGCACCCATGGGGGAGGGGCACTGGCCTCCAAGACTTGGGGGACTTACAGATTTCTGTGGGGTCTCAGCCTGTCCAACTTGTCTGGACTGGTGTGTGCTGTGGGTCTAGTCACTGATGTGGCCCCAGCAGTGTTCTGTACTGTTCCTGGCTATTTAATAGCTGCTCTGGAGGATGTACTAAATTCCACACCTCACTAAGCTGCCATTTGTCCCCTCTCTCTTTTTTGCTGTGTTTTAAAGTAGATCTGCTTTTAAGTTTTTTTTTTCAGGGGGGTGCCTAGTCCGGGAATCGAGCCTGGGTCTCCCGCATGGAAGGTGAGCATTCTACCACTGACCCACCTATGCACCCTCCTTTTAAGTTTAATAGTTTTTAAAGGTACCTTAAAAGAACATTGAAATGACTATGAAAACTAATATACAGCTTAAAGGTAGTTCTTAGAAGGCTTTAAGGATTTTAGCTCTTGATTTAACATTTGTTAAGCTTTTTACTATAGCAACATATGCACAATTCCAAATTTCCCATTTTAACCACTTTCAAGTGTACAATTCAATGGAATTAATTACATTTCACAATATTGTATCACCATCACAACATCCATTACCCCACCCTTTTCATCTTTCTAAACAGAAACTCTGCACCCATTAAGCAATAGCTCCCCTTGCCCTTCCTTCCCACTCCCAGCCCCTGGTGACCTGCGACCTACCATCTGCGTCTATGAAGCTCATTTATTCTACGTATTTCACATAAGTGAGATTGCGCAATACTTGCCTTTTTGTGTCTGGCTTATATAATTCGACATCAATTGTCTTCAAGTTTCCTTCATGTTGTAGCATGTATCAGAACTTCATTCCTTTCAACAGCTGAATCATATTTCATTGTATATAAAGGCCACATTTTGTTTATCCATTTATTGTTGATGAACACTTGGGTTGCCTCGACCTTTTGACTATTGTAAATAATGCTGCTTTAAACATTGGTGTTCAAATCTCTGCTCAAGTTCCTGCTTTCAAGTCCTCTGGGCATATACTCAAAAGTGGGATTGCCAGGTCATAAGGTAATTTTACGTTCAAATTCCTGAGAAACTGCCAAACTGATTTCCATGGTAACTGCACCATTTTACAATCACACCAACAATGTATAAGGGTTCCTATTTCTCCACATCCTCACTAATACTTCTTCTTCTTTTTTTTTTTTTAATAATACCCATCCCAGTGGGTGTGAAATAGTATCTCATTGTGGCTTTGATTTGCATTTACCTGATGATGAATGATATTGAGCATCTTTTCATGTGCTTATTGACAATTTGTATATCTTCTTTGGAAAAATGTCTAATCAAATCCTTTGCCTATTTTTAAACTGGGTTGTTTGTCTTTTTGTTGTTGCGTTGTAGGAGTTCTTTATATATTCTGGATTTTAAACTCTTATCAGATTTATGATCAACAAATATTTTCTCCCATTCTGTAGGTTGTCTTTTCACTTTCTTGATAGTGCCCTTTGATGTACAACAGCTTTTAATTTTGATGACATCCATTTATCTATTTTTCTTCTGTTACTCATGCTTTGGTATCATATCTAAGAAATTACTACCAAATCCAAACTTATGACATTTTTCCCTATGTACATTTTTTTTTCTTTTTTCTTTTTTCTTTTTTTTTGTATGGGCAGGCACTGGGAATCGAACCCGGGTCTCTGGCATGGCAGGCAAGAACTCTGCCTGCTGAGCCACTGTGTACTTTTCTAAGAGTTTTATGGCATTAGCTCTTATGTTTCAGTCCTTGATCCATTCAGAGTTCATTTTGTATATGGTGTGAGGTTGGGGTTCTACCAGTTTTTCTTACCTCATGAAGCTTTTTGTGATCTAACCTGGGCCTTCTCATCTTCCTCTTCATCCCTCCTTTTCTGCCACATTATCCTCATTGCTGCTCCTTGAATGATGAGTCCTTCCTAACTGCATCAGTCAGAGCTCTTAGTTGCAAGAATGGAATCCAAATTGGCTAGTTAGAGCAGAAAGGGAATTCAGTCAAGGACATTGGAAGCTCACACATTATCAGGGAGGGCAGAAAGGCAAGTCATGAAGTTAACAACCTGGAATAATCACCAATCCCACCATGAAGGCCTCTCTGGGTTAAAAACCTGTGCCTGCTTCTTCTCTGGAACCTCTGATGGTCAGGACAGGAGGTCAGGACTCTAGCCACCCCCAAAGAATTCGGGGCTTCCACTGTGCTGGTCACCAGCTGCCTGCTCCCTGCTTTTGTGTCCACCTCCTCTCATGGCTTATAAAACACAACATTTACTGACCAGATACTGTTATTACTTCCCAGATACTGTTATTTACTCCTTTTAATTCTCACAATCACCCAACTGAAGTAGGTACCATTATTATTCCCACTTTATAGATGAGGAAACTGAGCACCAGCAAGGTGAAACATCCACTCAAGGTCAAACAATTTGTAAGTTACAAAGCCAGGCTTCATACTCAAGTCTGTTTTCTGGATTTCATACTCATTATCTCTACCCTACGTGATATTACATACATGTTTTTTTTTTTTTTTTTTTTTGGTTTGTTTTCATTTTGGCATGGGCAGGCACCGGGGATCGAACCCAGATCTTTGGCATGGCAGGCGAGAATTCTGCCACTGAGCCATGGAGCCACCGTCACACCTCCCTATTACATGTTTCTAAAGCAACTGTATTGAGACATAATTCCCACACCACACAATTCAACCATTAGAGTGTACAATTTTCCATGGTTTTTAGTATATTCAAAGTGATGAACTCATCACCATAACCAAGTTTGGAACATTTTTCATCACCCCAAAAAGAAACTCCATACCCTTTAGCAGTCAGCCTCCATTTTCTCCCAACCACTTTCCTCCCAGCCTGCTGCAATCATTAATCTACTTTCTGTCTCTACAGATTTGCCTGTTTTGGACAAAGTGGCTTCTTTCACTTAGCATCATGATTTCAAAGTTCATCCGTGTTGTCGTGTGAGTCAATACTTCATTCTGTTTTAGTGCTAAATAACATTCCATTGTGTGGTTACCACATTTTGTTAACCCAGTCGTCAGCTGGTGGACATTTGGGTTGTTTCCACTTCTGGGCTATTATGAATGATACTGCTATGAATATTCATGTACAAGTTTTGGCATGGATATGTGTTTTCAATGTTCTTGGGTATTGCTACTCACTTTTGAATTCAGCTCAGGTGGATGCATGTGATTGATGGAACCCAGGTCAGATGTCTGTCCTAGTTCCTGTGTCTCCAGAAATACTTCCTGGGTGTCAGGGTGTCTGGGAGTGTGAGTCTGCTACCTGAGGAGTCTCCTACCTGAGGAAGGACAGGCCTCATAATGCAGCAAATTACCAAAATGTGGGCGGGTATTTGTGCAGGGTTTCAATTTATTGCCTCTTGACTCCAAATTCATTGGTTTTGCCTGCTCTCTGGTAATGGAACTAGGCCTTGTGCATATTTCTTTGTCAGCCAAAAGTTGCTACGCTTGGTCAGTAGAGGGTGCTGGAGGGACAATGGAGGGAAAAGGGGCTTTATTTCCTGGGTCCAGTGTGGCTCCTTTGCTAATAGTGAGTGTGCATTTCACTCCACCACTTGGTCCCAGGTGGTTTCCCTGGGGCTACGTTACCACAAGGCAGCTTCCTCTAGCATTTGGCCACTGTGTGCTTTCTCCAGTTCTTGTCTTGGGTGGCTGGAGCCTCAGGCATTGTGTATGGATGCTTTTATAGCCTCTCAGCCCCAGGCACAAGCACACCGTGGGTCCCATGGGGCTTAGGGAGCTGATGGTCCAATCTTCCTCCCATAAAACTGGCTTGGAGCTGCCTTTGTCCAAGGCACACAACAGTGTGCTAGACTCCTGCACAAGATGGTTTCCTTAGCTCCCAGTTCTGGCAGCACCCTTAGCACACTTAGCAGCACCCCAGCTCCCTCTGGGCATCCACCCACCACTCTTGGCTTGCCTGCACCCAAACATTAACTAGCTGTTGCCCCGGCAAACCAGAGAACTTCTCCAACATCCAGTAGTGCAAGTCTGAAGCCCCGTTCTAAGGCACGCTTCCGTGATGTAAATCTGATTAGAGTGATGCTAAAGTCTTTAGTCCGAATTTTTTAGGCTGGAAACTCAGAAAGGGAAAATTCCTTCCTCTCTCTGGAACTCTCAGTCCTTGCTCCTAAGACTTCCAACTGATTGGATGAGACCCGTGGAGGGTACCCTCCTTTACTTAAAGCTAACTGATTGTAGATGCTAATCTCATTTCTGAAAAACCTTCGCAGCACACCAATACTAAGTGTCAATAATAAGAGTATATAAGGAGTATGGGTTTTTTTTTTTGGAGTAATGAAAATGTTCTAAAATTGATTGTGGTGAAGAATACACCCCTGTGAATATACAATGAGCTGTGTGTACACTTTGCATGATTTGTATGATGTGTGAATAGATCTCAATAAAACTGCTTTAAAACAGCAATGACAGCTTTACAGCAACAAGTAGGCTAGTGTTTGACCAAACAACTGGACATCATAGCATAGCCAGGTTGACATGGGGAATTAACCATCACCTTTGGGTACTCTTCCTCAGCCCTGGGCTTCTCTTTAGTGTCCTCTGTACGTCTTTACATTGGTTCTCTTATCATTGCTTAGTAATTCTTTACATTAAATTTCTCCTGCTTAAATTACTATGTGGTATGACAAGCAAACTCACTGCTCTCCCCCTCTTTACATGGGACATGACTCCCAGGGGTGTGAACCTTCCTGGCAACGTGGGACAGAAATCCTAGAATGAGCTGAGACTCAGTATCAAGGGATTGAGAAAACATTCTCGATCAAAAGGGGGAAGAGAGAAATGAGACAAAATAAAGTGTCAATGGCTGAGAGATTTCAAACAGAGTTGAGATGTTATCCTGGAGGTTATTCTTATGCATTAGATATCACCTTTTTAGTTAAGGTGTAATGGAGAGGCTGGAGGGAGCTGCCCGAAAATGTAGAGCTGTATTCTAGTAGCCATGTTTCTTGAAGATGATTGTATAATGATTTGGCTTTCACAATGTGATTGTGTGACTGTGAAAACCTTGTGTCTGATGCTCCTTTCATCTACCTTATCGACAGACAAGTAAAACATATGGATTAAAAATAAATAAATAATAGAGGGAACAAATGTTAAAATAAATTTAGTAGATTGAAATGCTAGTGATCAATGAAAGGAAGGGGTAAGGGGTATGGTATGTATGAACTTTTTCTTTTCATTTCTTTTTCTGAATTGTTGCAAATGTTCTAAGAAATGATCATGATGATGAATATACAACTATGTGATGATATTGTGAGTTATTGATTATATATCAAGAATGGAATGATCATACAGTAAGAATGCTTGTGTTTGTGTGTGGTTATGGTTAATAGAAAAAAAAAATTACTGTGGTATCCCTCTCCTATTTGGACCCAGACTGATACAGCCGTCAATACATGATGAGCAGACACAGATGGTTTGTCCTCTCCCCCACCTCAGGGCCTTTGCACTTGTGGTCTCTGTTACCTGTACTGCTCCTACCCTCAGATGTTTGCATGACTTGCTTCCTCACATCATCTTCTGCACAAATGTCACCCTAAGTTAGAGCTTCCACCATTCTCTGTCCTTGACCCAGCTCTACTTTGTTTTCCGTGTATAATATATATGGCATTATATTATGCAAACGCCATGAGGACAGGGACTCTGTCAGCCTTGGTCTATGTCGACTTCTCAGAACCTAGAACCATGCCTGGCACATCATAATTGTTTCATAAATATTTTTATCCATAATTTACAATTTTACTCCAACAGAAACTAATAGCTATTTTTTCTACTCCTATGTCGATTTTTAAAACAGTGTTTTTACAACTTCATCGAGTGTAATGGTCAGAGAAACAGAACAAGTAGGATAAACACACACACACTTTACATATACACACACATACACACGCATATGAGATATAGTGTAAGGAATTAGCTTACGTAGGAGCTGAAGCTGGTGCTGCAGTCGCAGGTGGTGTTTCCTCCCCTGGGAGAAACCTCAGTCTTGCTCTTAAGGCCTTCCAACTGACTGGATGAGACTCCCCTAGAGGATTTAGGATAATCTCCTCTTCTTAAGTCAACTGAGGATGTGAACCACATCTTCAAAATGCCTTCACAACAACACCTAGATTAGTGTTTAATTAAATATCTGGAAACTAAACCCTTGCCAAATTGAAACATAAAATTAACCATCACATTGAGGTATAATTTACATACAATGAATTGTTCAGGATAAAATGTACCACTGATGAGTTTTGACATCTGTATATGCCTGTGAAACCCTCACTACAACCATAATGTGGAACATTTCCATCACCTCTACTCCCCCCAGGCAGTAAAGGATCTACTCTCTGTTATTCTAGATTAATTTGTATTTTCAGGATTTTATAATAGGTGTTTTGGATGAATGAATGATGTACAGGGAAGTGACATAACCTGCCCAAGGTCACCCCACCAGGAAAGGATAGTGCTAAGATTCAAAACCACATCTGGCAGGCTTCTGAGTCAATTAACAGATCCATATCATCTCCACCGTGAGGGACTCTTCTGGAATCACAGAATGTCAACTCTTCAAGGACAGGGCCTGTCTGGTCCCTTGTGCATTCTGATTTCATTTTTCCCCCCTCCCCAGCATCCCTAGGGACTTTATAAGACCAAGGTCTTCAATAAATAGTCTCTTCTCTGTGTATTTCCTCTGGTCATTTCTTACATCTCTGTCCTCCTGTTTTTATTTCTATTGATGTATGACAGATGACCCCAAAACTTGGTGGATTAAAACAACTGTGCTTTATTATTTCCCAAGATTCTAAGGATTGACTGGGTAGTTCTTCTACGGATCTCACCTGTGCTCACTCAGAGACTGTAATCAGCTGATCAGCTAGCTGGGCATTGGGTTCAGCCAGGAAGATGGTACACCCTGGCCTCTCTTTTCATATGGGTTTTCATCATAGCCCAGGCTGGGCTTCCTTGCATGATGCAAGTACATTTCCAAGAGGACATGCTCCAATACACAACCACTTATCAGGCCTCTGTGTTAACGTCCCACTGGCCAAAGCCCATCACACCAAGCCACAGTCAGTGTGGGAGGGACCACAAAGGGCTTGAATCCAGGCATTTGGGGCTCAGCAGGGCCACCCATGTAAATTCACTGTACTGCTCCAGGGCTCCCCCTTGTTTGCAAGTCCATGTAGTTTAGTGGTTAAGAGAATGGACTCTGGAGCCAGATGGACTCTTTAGCTTGGCCAAGTAGCTCAACTGCTCTATGCCTCAGTGTTCTCATCTGTAAAAAGGGTAATAATATCTATAATAATATCTCATAGCGTTGTTGTGAGGATTGGATGAGTTAATGCAGGCAAAGAATTTAAGTCAATGCCTGATTTGTAGATAGCATTTGATAAATAAAAGCCATCATTATCTTTATCCCTCATCATCTCTGGCTGGTTTGTTGGTATTCCTGGTTGCTCTTGTATCAGTTGGAATTATATTTGACTGCTAGAATACAGATTAGCTACCAGATGCAAGTTTATTTTTCTCCCACACACAAAAAAATGTCTAGATGTAAGCTAGTGTTGCAGCTTCATAGCATCATCAGAGCCCAGGCTCCTTTTAGCTTTCTGCTCTGCCAATCTCAGCACATGGATTTCATTTTCAATATCAGTTCTTGGTTTGCTGTGGCTGCTGGAGCTCCAACCATCACATCTATATTCAAAGCAGACATTATGAGAAATAGAGTGCATAAAGGGTACTTGTCATCTGCTTATTCCCTTTAAGTAAATTTCCTGGAATGCCCACCCAATGACTTAATTTTTTATTTTTTATTTTTTATTTTTGCAGTGGACGGGGGCAGCCTTGGCTATCCTAGCTGCAAGGGAGGCTGGCAAAAATATTTCAGCTGGACACATTGCCACTTGTAATTAATCCAGGGCTCTG
This sequence comes from Myrmecophaga tridactyla, assembly GCA_004026745.1. NCBI lineage: Eukaryota > Metazoa > Chordata > Mammalia > Pilosa > Myrmecophagidae > Myrmecophaga > Myrmecophaga tridactyla. Next base: position 3,224 of record PVIY010038163.1, on the reverse strand, counting down.
TTATTAAAGAGGAAGTGGAGAATGAATATAGCACAGGCAACTAGCAGTTTCTGCTACATCTCTGTAGCCAGGTAATGAGGGTGCAGGTGGAGAATAAAAGAAATGTCATGTTGAGAAACACTTTTCACTAGAATATCAGTTATATAAGACAAGGATTTTTGTATGTTTTATTCACACTGCTTACTAGTGCCTGGAACAATGCTTCGTACACAATAGGCTCTCAATAAGAGTTTGTTGAATGAATGTGCCTCCAACTGACATTCCAAAGGGTAGAAAACATGTGTAATTGTTTGAAGTATGATAGAGGTTTTAAAATAATGAGCAACTTGTTCCTTTTCCTCCATTTTTTAATTTTGAAAATGTTCACCCCCATGGAAAAGGCATAGTAGTAGTATAATGAACACCTATATACTCTCACCTAGATACACTCATAGTTAACATTTTCCCACATTTCTTCCCTTTATCTCTCTCTTCCACGTGAAAGTAAATTGCAGACATCACAATACTTCACACCCATCTACTTCATATGTTTCTTCTAAGAACACGGACATTCTCTTACATAAACCACTTATGCCAGTTTGAAAGGATGTCTGTACCCTAGAAAAGTCTTGTTTTAATCCTAATCCCATTTTGTAAAGGCAGCCATTTCTTCTAATCCCTATTCAGTACTTTATGTTTGAAACTTTAATTAGATTATTTCTCTGGAAATGTGACTCCATCAAGAGTGGTTGTTAAACTGGATTAGGTGGAGACGTGTCTCCACCCATTCCAGGTGGGTCTTGATTAGTTTACTGGACTCCTATAAAAGAGAACGAGAGAAAGCCAGGGTCAGAGAGAGCAACACGACATAGCCATGAGAAGCAGAGAGTCCATCAGCCAGTGACCTTTGGAGATGAAGAAGGAAAATGCCTCCCGGGGAGCTTCATGAAACAGGATCCAGGAGAGAAAGCTAACAGATGACGCCGTGTTAGCCACGTGCCTTTCCAGATGAGAGAGAAACCCTGAATGTCATCGGCCTTCTTGAACCTAGGTATCTTTCCCTGGATGCCTTAGATTGGACATTTCTATAGACTTACTTTAATTGGGAAATTTTCATGGCTTTAGAACTGTAAACTAGCAACTTATTAATTTCCCCTTTTTAAAAAGTCTTTCTGTTTCTGTTATATTGCATTGCAGCAGCTAGCAAACTAGAACAGCCACATACACAGTAAGTAGTAGATCTGGAAACAGGAACTCAGGGGTCTCACCCAGCTTCTCTGTCTAACTCCCTTCAACTTTTGCAAAGAGAAAAATTTTGAAGCAACTGACATATATTTTGTAAAAATACCAAGATTTGTATCGGTTAGGGTTCATTTGTGGGCAAAACAAACCACTCTATCTTAAACAGAAAGAAATTTAATAGAGAGAATTAGGCAGTTTAAATATCATTGAAAGAGCTCAGAGGAGAAAACTTTAGGCTTGGCTCCCAGAAAGGACTCTCAGGACAATGCTGCAGAACTTGTCCCCCAGGGGAGCTGCTGGTCTGTCCCAACCAGGAGGCTGGGAATTCAGAAGGTCATTGAGAGACCACTAAATTCAGGGGAAAACCTCTTGGACTGATTCTTTACCTATAGTTTCTGCCCCAAACGCAACCGTCTATGCTCTGCCCTCTGATTATAAGGTTGAAAGCCCATAAGCTACATTTTCCCAGACCCCTTTGCCAGTTTCTGATTAAGTTCTGCAAATGAAAGAAGTGAGCAGGGACTCTCTTTCTGTTTTCAGCTCAGATCAGCACCCTAACAGCAGCTGCATGTCACAGATGGGGTTCCTGGAAAGCAGACTCTGAGATGAAGATTTAGGGGGTAGAACATTTATTGAGAAAGGCTGTTGGGCTCAACCTCCATGGCAGGAAAAAGAAAGACTGGGCAGAGGAGAAATTGAACTGTTCCCCATAAAAGCCTCATCTGACCCTGGATGTGTATCGAATTGGGGTGAAGGCTCTAGGTCTTTATATCCACATGTTTAACAGGCATTGGAAGCAGGCTACCCTGGATTTAGGCAATGCCCAAACAGAATGGACCACTAATGTTCCATATTCCAGCATCATTACCAACACCTGGAGAAATAAAATTTTCATTCCCGAAAGGGGGATCTGGGTGATATATCATGGCATTCATCACATAATGGACAGTTGTAGCTCCAGTGAATTCAGCTTTCCCAGTACTGTCTTCTCTGTACTTTTGAAGATACACCAGAAGCCAACATGCCATGTACTCTGGATGATCAAAGAACCAGCTGCAAGGAAGCTATCCTTAGTGGTTAGAGAACACACTGCACAGTTCTCCCTCAGAGGCTGGGCACCCACTGCAGGGAACTCCCTTTAGAGGGTGGGCTGTGGCGGTGCCTCTTTGGAGGTTCCAGTACCTGCTCTGGGTGGTCTGAGAACCCACCACATGGGGCCCCACCTCTGAGATCCTGGGTTGTGGGAACACCATCTCTCCCCTTCTGTTCCTTCAATCCTAGGGGTGGTAGCTGATCCACTCCATTTTAATCTCTGGTTATTCAGATGTCCTTTTTTTTTTTTTGCTCAGGAAGATATCACTGAGTCATTTTCAGGAGAAGAAAATTAAAGGCCAGAAGAAGCAAGGACATTCCCAAAGGTCGCTTGGCAGGTAAGTGTCCCATCCAAGTACCAAATTCAGGCCCAAGTTACAAACGGGTCCCTCCACTTCCTACTACCTCAACATGATCACCTGGGAAATTTGCACGAGCAGGTGTGACACCATCTAATAACTGAAAATAACACCAGGAGAAAGAGAACAGCAGCGCAGGTAGAAAAAGCTTACAAACACTAAGACATACAAGTAAGAGGATTCAAAAAGTCACAATAACTAGGAACTTTGGCACCTGCGATGCCCAAGTCCCACAGGAATTAAGGCCTCCTCAGGGGAGAAGATCTTAAAGTCAGATTCCTGGAATGTTGATGTGGGTAGTGAGGGTTCATTCAGGGGTCCCGACCCCTTATAGTCAGGAGGATCCAGGTTTCCATAGAAGTAAAGTGTGGTCAGTGGTCATGTGGAGAGTCAGCAGCCAAGGATACAACGAGTCTCTTCCTGCCAGGTCCCGCCTGGGGACGAGCTCCAGGCAAGGCTTCCCAGTTTCCCAGGGACCTGTGCTCTTTGTGGGGAAAGTACAAGCATTCTGAGGTCCCCTCTTGCACCGGCCTGGTCAATGGGGGAGGCCAG
>PVIY010038162.1:0-24108 GCA_004026745.1 Myrmecophaga tridactyla | reverse complement strand
TTATGGCTGTGTTTAATCTTAGGTAGTATCTGGTGGGAAAGAGGCCCAGACAAAGACATACTCAGGGCACTTAAAAACAAAATAAAACAAACTAACAAAACAAAACAAAAAACAACAAAAACTCTTATTTTGAAAGTTATTAGCATACAAAAAACCCAGAGTGAATAGTATAGTGAACCCTAGTGTACTGTCATATGGTTTCAAAAGTTATGAAAATAAGGCCACTAATGTTTCATCTATGTACCAAGCTCTGAAGAATTATTTTAATGAATATCCTAAACATCACATCAGTATATCTGTAAGTTTTCAGTATGTAGCTCTAAGAGGTAACTCAGCCCCTAGGTTTTAGTCTCTTGGAATTCCCATCCAAACACATTAGCAGGACTTCTCTTTGGGCAAGGGTGGAGTGTGGGTATACCTTTCTTCTTCCCTCCACACACAGGTCCCCCAGTAGTTATACCTGGACTTGCTGCTTTAGCTTCACCTCAAATATATTAAGTCAGCATCCAAGTCTCACATCAAAATTGTAATGCTTCCAAAGAAATGGAACCCAAGAATTTTATTGTGATTTTTTCAGAATAACTCAAAAGGATTTACAAAGCAATACTTTTCAGAAGGGAAAAATTAACCATGGTCTAACACCTCCAAATTAAATACAAAACCAAACAAATTTTCAGTTTGAAAGTCTATTAGGTTTTCCTCAGACAAATATCACAAGCAGGATATTGCGTTTTTCACAGCTGAAGAATTAAAGTGGACAGAGAGGAGGGGCAAGTGGGCTGTCTGGTGGTGAAGATGTGAAATTGAGAGTCGTTGAGAATCAGGCTTTTTGCTCCAATTTTATTGACCCATAGGACAAATTTAGGCAGAGGACAGCCCCAAGACACATTGAATAATGCACTTTTTCTCCATACCTGTGAGAGATCTATTTATGAACAAATGAAGCAGTTCTGAGAAATAATAGAAATTATTGTTGGGAATTGTCATAATCGTTATTATAGGGATCACATTAAAACTTTCCACAGATTTTTTGCAGCATATTATAGCATTTTTTTGTATTTTGAAATAAATCATTCATGACAAATTTAATAATGACCAAGTGAATAACTGCTGCCTTATCACAAATTTGGAATGTATTGCATTTCAAATGGTGGCTGGTTGTACTTCAGGAATATGCACACTATGTCCTTCCAAGATTTTATTACCAGTGTGAGACAAATACATTCTCCTTGTTACCAGCAAAGGTGGATGAACTTTTTTGAGTAGAGCAACCATTACTTAGACCTCTGTACATGTGCCATCTTCTTTAACCATCATCCCATTCCCAAGAGGTGGGTTTGATCATCTTATTTTATAGGTAAAAGTATTGTTTAGTTTGAATAATACCACCTAGTGAGTCCTGGCTTTATAACTCAGTGAAGTTACACTCTTGCTTGAAATTTGATGATCCTTCATATGTCAATGTCTTCCACTTTCATTCCCTCTTGGGAAAAATCTCCACCCTACTTTATCTTGCTAACCCTACCCATCCTTCACGTATTAACTTTCTGGGGAGACACTTCCTAAACTTCTCTCTCCTAGGCTGTTAGGTGCCCATATTTTATGCTTTCATTTTATTAGTAATGTTACCCATGAATGTTTAGATGAAACAATGAAATTCTTTTGATCCTGCTCTACTTATTCAATGTTGATTTAATCAATGCTATACATTTTCTAGAGAAAAAAATAGACACACTGGCAGTAGGCTCTTGTACAACACCTTGACACTTCTACTACTCATATTTGCATTGTTTTTCAAATCAAATGTGTTTTGTTTTCAGCCTTATTTATTCCAATTGTATTTTTCATCACAATTATTTATTGTATTTCATTATGTTGATGCAATGTTAAATTGGAACACAGAAAGAGAGAGCTGCTGCATTTATGAAAACAAAATAGAACATTTTATAAAACAAAAAAGAATGTTTCAAAAATATTTCTATTTAGGTGAGTATGAACCAATACAAAAGATTGGGGAAAATTCTAGATTGATTCTGTTCCAGTTTTACTGGTGTAAGTTGTCATTTTTCATTGATGAAATTTAAAGTGAAAATTGGAGACGATTCATGATGTGTGTTATGCATTAAAGGGTAATTTGAATTTTAACCAATAGAAACACTCTAAAATACTTTTTACACATTTGTTTCCCAGTTTAATTATGATTTTAGTTTTGCTGACCATAAGGGTCAGGTGCCTGCAGGGAAAACTAAGAAGATTTAATTGATGAGAGTTTAATGAGGGATGATTTGCAGAGGTGTGAGCCAGTTTAAGGGAACTAAGCGTGAGTAGTGAAACAGCTAACTTCTGTAAGCAGCAGGGTGGCATTCCCATCCTTAGACCTAAACAGGAAAGCTGATAGAATACTACTGGAGCCAGGCAAATTCTGGAATCCTGAAAGAGGAGCTGCCCAGTAGGAGCTATGGTGGTAGGTGAAAGACCTTGCCAGAACCACAGGCATGTAAGAAGAAAGACAAGGAAGAAATACCCAGCTTCTCTTTCCTCTGGCTCTCCAGTCTCCTGCCAGTGTCTTCCATTGGCTCAGACCCAACTTGGCTCCATAGACGCCTGGATAATGCAATCCACACATCAGTCCCCAGGGTCCATTACAAGGCAGAAAAGGGTAAAAATAGCTGTGGATGGTACAGGGGGTTAGCAGAATAATCAACCTACTGGCAAATTAGCACTTCCTATCATGATGAGCAAGTAGAATTCCACCACCTTCCTTTATTTTGTACTTTTACATTCCCTTTTAGATTATGAACTCTCTAAAAGGAATGTGTCCATCTTTTCTTTTTGTCTGTATGTGCTACAGCCAACAGTAAGTAAACACCTGTCATCGTATAAACAATTAATAAATGTTAATTGAATCACTGATGATTTACAAGGAAGAGAGTTTCAACTTTAAGATTTAATTGAGTTCTGGTGATTTTTTTTAATGTGAGATTAAAGTATCAGTTGGTGACAGGCACTGGTTTAAGTGGCTGCATTTTTTCCATTAATTTAGCTTTGCACAAATTTGAATTAGTGATATGTTAGATTTAATTTTGATTATTCGCAGCATGAGTTAAATTTGAACCAGTTAGCCTGATGAGAGAAGCACTGTAGCTGAGGCCCTCAACTGTATGGTCCCATCAGAAAAGTTAATGATTCTCCAGACAACTCTACATCTTCTGTAGTTCTTTTATTTTCTTCCCCCTACTTGTCCTTGTGTTAATTTATTTCACTACACTCACAAAATAGCTCCAAAAAGTGAATTATATACTCTCACTATGCCGCTGATTTATAATGTTTTCCTAGAAGAAAACAGCGCATGTAAAACTCCGAGAATTAGCTATTCCTGTTTTGTTTCCCTCAGTATGTTTTATTTTCTATCCTTTTTAATAGCATTTTTCCTATTCACACACATCCTGCTAAGCATTAAAGCCTAGAAAAGTGTATTTGTGGCTTATATTAGGTGGAAAGATAAAGAATCTGAAAAAAAAATTTGAAAAAAATAAAGGGGGGGTGAGTGAGTAGATTTGAGTAGACATAGATCATTAGATCTAAAAGACGCCTTCAATAGTTCTTGCTCAGATTCATTATTTTAAGTGAAGTTTCTAACACCCCAAAAGTGGAATTATATAGCCTATAATAACACAGAACTCTAGATAGGACATACACTTCCCCTTTGGCATGGCACATGAGGATCACTAAATCACCCCTTTCTACTTGTGTCCATCTGTCTCCATATCTAGCTCTCAGAATATCAACCAACATGCTTTGATTGGCCTTCATTTGGTACCAAGCTGCCTCACTGCAATATGAGAACTTGAGCCAGTTTGTTCCAGTCTCTGAATACTGTAAGCACGGACTTCTGTATAATTTTTCACTTCCTTTTTCAATATTCCCAAGAGATTGAGTTATTAGAAAGCAGGAATTTTGTTTCAAACAACTTTATCTCCTCCACAATGAGCAAAGTAAGTATTATAAGGTGCCAAACATGTAACATTTGCGTGTGTGTGTGCAAACATAAACACAGAATAAAACCTATATCTTGACCCCTGTCCAAAGCTCTTTTCACTATACTTTTTCACCAAATTGTGTTTTTTTGAGTATCTTCCTATAAGTCAATTGGTATTTCACGTAACATAAGTTTAAAGGAACATATTAAAACAAATATCAAATAATTTTATTTCTATCACTTACTTTGTGCATGATTAAGCAAGGAAAAAATGTTAAAACAATTAGCACATAGAAACGAAGATCTCAGCCACATTAAGCATGAGTGTTGTTTCCACAAAATTAAACAAGTCAAAATAGTCATGACTTCTTTACAATTCCAAAGATTAGATCAGGGATTTCTGACTCTCCTTTGTTCCTCTTCATTGTGTTCAGAGCTGTGGAAACATGTGTTTACAAATTGTTCTTTTGTGTTTTCCACTTATCTAAACCCCTCAGATGGGAGTTCAAACAACAGAGTTATAGGAAATTAACTTAGCCTGGCAGTGAAGTGTGCTCCAAAGCAAGATCAGGTGGCTTGGAATAGAGGTCCCTAGATTGCAGTTGGGGAAGCAGAGGCTGCTGCTGTCACTGGTGACACCCTGGGCAGGGCCAAAGAGCAGGGGAAAACCATTGTAATTCAAGCAACATAACCATGGTTTGGTGCTGGTGTTGAGTGTGAGAGATCAAGAGCACGGGTAAATCTAAATGGGAAATACCTGAAACCAGAGAGGCAGTGTTTGTTATTGGGGAGGGTGGAGGTGGAATGAGCAAAAAGTAGAAGACAAATTTCTCTATCTGAAGCTGTAAAAACATCAAGGTTCTTGCCTAGGCTACAAGATTTTGGGCCATAGTCTCTATGCAACATCCATTCTTTGGTAATGTTTGTTTCACAAATATTTACTTGGTGTCAAATGACTAATATTCTTAACTTGTGACTGCTTAGGAAATGAAATAAACCATTTTTAAAATTAATGAAAAACAAAACACACACACAAGGAGATGCTGTGTTTGTTAAAATTGGCATGATGAGTAGGAGCCATTACCTTTAGATAGGGAGCATTCTAGACACAGAAAGCAGTGGGCACAAATGCCTTGAGGTATGAACAAGCTTTGCCTGTTTCACAAACAAAAGGAAAGTCACTGTGGCTGGACAGCATAAGTGAAGAGTGGCAGGAGTTAGCACTGAAGAGGCATTCAGAGAACACTTCATACATGGCCCAGTGGGTCATGTGAATACTCCATAGGGAGTTACCAAATTTAATTCACATTCATTATCCTCAGCTTTTATCAGAAGGACTACTCTTGGTTCTAGTGGGCTCTGTCCAGTGCCTGGGCTTCTCTTTCAGATTTTGGAGCAGATTATTAATAGATTTATTTGTTTTTCTGGGTAGCTCATTCTGTTGTTTTATTTCCCATTCTGATGCATGAAGTTGGGAAAACAATCTTCACATCTAATCATTAATGTCCAAATCAGTTTCTAAATGCAAAGCCAAGATGCAGGCTCTGAAGTTCCGACCTCCAGATTAGTAATTAAAATAAAGACAGCATTTTACCTATTTAGAAAGTGCATAATGGAGCTCTATTTTCTTGGAATTTCATTAAATGATTTTATTCTCCCAAAAAGAGAAATCTCTGACTGAACAGTTTGTAGACATTTTCTATTTATTTAAAGTAAATTGAATTGTTCTGAACAAAATGTAGAGTTCAAGCAATTGTTAAAGAACGAACTTCAGTAGTTGAATTGATTCATGATTTTAAATTTGTTTTACATGATTATTTAAAACAAAATGATTCATATTGAACAGTTTCCATTCTGTAGTTTAGCTAATTGTAGTAAGAAAGTAAGATATATTCTTTTTCTGATTTTTCTTTTAAAATATGATATTCTAGATTTTAGGATAAATAAGTATTCTATATTTTAATATAATTAAAACTCAAGGCTGAGTTTTAATTTTCAAACAGAGAAAAAAGCATAGAACCAATAAGCATATAAAGAAGATTATGATGAATTCAAAATGATAATAACCAAATTCAATTCACATTCATTATCCTCAGCTTTTATCAGAAGGACTACTCTTGGTTCTAGTGGGCTCTGTCCACCAGACAAAATAAATTTTGTCTATTTTAATCCTAGAGTTGGTAATTTAGTTTGAAAAAGCAATGGTCTTGGAGTCAGAGAACTTGAGTTCTCCATATTCCCTTATCACATACCAAATATCTAATCATTTCATAATCAGCATAATGAAAATTTTGAACAGAAGTTTGCTTGCCTGGCTGTTTCATGAGCTAACTTATTAAACATGCTAGGAAAAACAAATCCTGGTACTCACACTTAATTTTTTCAAACCTATATGTTTGTATCTCATTAAATTGCAAATGACTGAGGGTTTACTTTTTCTTTTAAATATTTTATTGTAAAAACAATATACAAATGTTCTTGACATAAAAACATTCATACATGGTGTACAATCGGTGGCTCACAATATCATCACATAGTTGTGTATTCATCACCATAATCATCTCTTTGAACATTTGCATCACTCCAGCAAAAAAGAAAAAAGAAAAACTCTTAATACCATACTCCTTACCCCTCCCTCTCATTGATCATTAGTATTTCAATCCACTCAATTTATTTTAACCTTTGTTCCCCCTATTGTTTATTCATTTTTTATCTACATTTTTTTACTCATCTGACATGACAGAGGTTTTGTCTATTTTAAGTGAAACTTCAGTTTCTAACTTACAGTAACTACTCAATAAATGTGATGGAGGATATTACTGAAATGTAGAAGTAAATGAATAGATAAATGAGGAATGGAAGAAATAAAAAAGTAAAACTTTTTTTAATTTTTGAGAGATATTGTATTGTAATTAATCACTAACTTTATGGGATTTGGCCTCCAAGTCATAAACTTTTAGTTCATACATCTCCCACAAAATTTGTAGATCACATTTAAGATATTTTATCTAAAGATCTCACAACCTAATGCAATATTTTATATAAAAATATTTTATGTGCTATCCATTAATGGATCAACAAAAACAAAATACTCCATGTGCCAAATAGCTTTGGTTTCCCCCTCCAGATCTGTTCCCCTGTTCTTTCCAGTTACCCTAATGCCAGAAGGATCACCTGTGTGTATGTGTGTCAGTTGGTTTCTCTGCTCTTGGGCTTCCAGCTGTAATAGGCCAATGAGACACCAGCAGGAGAATAGAGTAGGGAGTTGCTTAAAGTCAGAATGCAGATTTCTATGTCTTATTTTTGCTTGGTCCCTTGAAAATAAACCCTCTTGAAATTACCCTAACTTGAATATTTTTTTCCTGGAACCCTGAGTGATAAATTAACAAAATCCTTAAAACGCCTAGCGCCACCTCCCTCTCTCATAGTAGCCTCTTGGGAAAATTGGTGTAGATTCAATCTATAAAAATTAAGAATACTGTGGACATATTGGTATATTTTAGTGGTTAGTATTCAATTCCTAGAGTTAGAAAACCTATTTGAATATTGCAGTCATGAGTTATCAATAGTATAACCATGGATAAATAAATAAATGACCAATTTACAGCTGGGAAAAGTGAAGCTTAGACAAGTTAAAAATAAGTTAGCTGACTTTTGTTAACATTCATTGAATGATTTCAAAGTGTCAAACATCATGATGTAATGCCAGGTTGATTATTTTGTTTAGTTCCACAAAATAAAAAGATACTCCCAAATCAAATATCAGGCACCTTGTTTTTAAGATCTTGTTTTAATTAGCTTCTCAGCAGGGGACAGGTGGTGCATTCAAAAGGCATGTTAGAAGATAATTGAAGGAAGGGTAGATTTTCAGGATAAGTGCTGCTAAAGTATCTTGGGAAATAGCCACTGCAGAACTGTAGCTAAGAAGGCAAGGGACAAGGGAACCCAGTTTGTGCAGTCTGCATTGATCCTACTCTCAAGACACAGAGCAGGGAGAAGAACAGAAAGGCAGATAAGGAGGGTCCACAGAGCTAGGAAGATAGAGCATGTGCAGAAACTGCGGCGCAGAATCAGACTCTCTTACACTTTTTCCATGAGCATTACTTTCTAACACTTCTGTTAGGGACTTAAGACATGTGGTGAACATCACCCTTAGTGTTGTGTTCCCCAGTCTAGGTCAAATGGAGCCACTACCTCCAGAAAGCTGCCTGGTTAACACGTATGTCTTGGAAATCATTTCTGACAAGAGTTAGGATGAAGAAGCAGATTGTTTACTTCCATCACCACTCTCCTGCTTCCTTATAGAACTTTCTAACTGATGAGTAGTATCTCAGCCATTTGTGCAGATACAACAGTGTAAGCTACCTTGCTATCAAACTTGGCTGAGATGTAGCTGGTATCTTTAAAAATCCCAATATCCTGGTTGCACAAAAGGGCAATAAATCAAAATTTCTCTGGATAAGACCCAGACATCAGTGTTTCTGAGGTTCCCCAGGTGATTTTTTTTTTGTATATGCAAGGTCAGAAACTGCTGGAGTAATGAAGCATTTCTCAACCTCAGCATTATTAACATTTCAGGACGGATAAATGCAGGTTGTGTAGGATTGTCTTATCCACTGCGTCAGGTTCACATGAGGCTCAGAGGCAAACTGACCACGGGCAAAGGAAAAAGAAAGCCAGAATGTGAGGAGCTCAGACCATTTACTATTGCACTGTTTAAAGTCCGCAAGGTCTCGGAGGACTTGAATGTCAGTGTCCAGTGTTATTGGCTTGGTTGGCAATGGGAGGTCAAGGCTCCCAATGATCAGTTTGTCTAAACAACCCTTTCCAGGTTTCGGCACCAAAATATTAAGTTCACATAAGGCTCAGAAGCAAACTGACCATGGGCAAAGGAATTTTTTCAGGCTCTGGCATGGTGGGATCTGAAGTCAGACTTCAGCCCATCTGGAGAGGATAAGGTAAGATCCTTTATAGTGGAGGGACTGAGGGTTTTGGTGGGTGTGGGGAATTGGGGGGTTTTCCTTGGTTGCGGTAGAAGTAGGGGCGGGGTTGAGTGGGAAGTTGTAAACCCTCATTTGTGGAGTTTAAAATTCAAAGTCTGCTGTAGTTTTGGTGGGGTTGTAACTGCATTGTTTTGGCAGCAGTGGGCGAGGGGATTTGTCACAGGGATGCAGCTGCACACTGCATTTCTGCAATAACTCTTTAACCCAGCATCTGCCCTCAGGCAACTGTAGTATAAATCAAAAAATATCTCCAGATGTTGTTAAATGCCCTGGGGGAGCCAAACTGCCCCCTGTTGAGAGACACTGGTGTAATAGAAATAAGCTCAGTTGTGTTTAAACCCACCTCCTACCACTGTGGGAGTAAGTTCTCCCCCATTGATTAATTAGCTCAGTAATTTGAGGTTAGTTTCTTCATTTGTGAATTGGGAATACAGTTTGAAAAATATGTAAAGTGCCTGCCATATAGTAGTAGTGAAAAATATTCGTTGTTAACTCTCAAATTTTTAGTATTAAGGAAAACCTCTGTTAATTTTCTGAGTCTGGATATTTCAAAATGTATACATTTTTAACCTTGGCAAAAAAAAATGTTTTGAAAATAAGCTAAAATTGTAAGTTTTGGAGACTCTGAAGTTACAGTCAATGCCCACCCTAAACTGCAAAACTATCCAGCTTAAGACATCACTGTCATTGCAAAGCAATTCCCAATTTGGCTTCAATTATCAATTACCAAGGATTTTGTGAGAAGAAAGCATGCATTTGCCAACCAGTGGTTTTATAGTTGTTGGTCAAAAAATATACAGGCCATAATAATATGAAAAATAATTGCAACTATTCAAAAGTAAAACCACTTACAGGGAAAAACAGAAATGCTCAATTCTCAAAGGTCCCTTGCTGAATAGCTTGTGACTGTTTGCAATTGTGATGTGAGGTCTGCCACCTGATCTAAGCAACTTATCAAGAAAAACGGAATAAACAGAGAGGACTAGTGCATTTTGAACATATATCTATCTTATCATTTCGCTCTTATGACATAAAACACACATATCCTTTGTTACCACGATTGCCAAACAAGGTGTTTCAGTTTGCTAAACTTCTGGAATGCAATATACCAAAAATGGATTGACTTTTAAAAGGAGATTTATTAGATTACAAATTTGCAGTTCTAAGGTCGTGAAAATGTCCAAATTATGGCATCAAGAGGGAGATACCTTCTCTGAGGAAAGGTTGCTGACATCCAGGATTCCTCTAGCCCATGGGAGGGCACGTGGCAACATGTGTTAGTCCTTCTCTCCTGGATTCTGTTTTCAAAATGGCTTTTTCAGCTCCTGTGGATCCTACTTGTTTCTCCCAGTGTGTTTTATTTCTCTAAACTCTCTTGGCTCTGAACTTTCTCCCAAAAAAACATCTCTGGGCATTTCTCTCTGCCCTCTCATAAAAGATTCCAAGTAAAAAATGCAAAATACCAGAAAAGTAATGGCTTTCAAGAAGGGGAATTTATTAAATTGGAAGTTTATAGTTCAAAGGCTGTGAAAATGTACAAATTAAGGCATCCAGAGAAAGATACCTTGGTTCAAGAAAGGCTAATGGGTCGAGAACAATTCTGTCAGCTGGGAAGGCACATGGTGATATTGGCTAGCTTTCTCTTCTCATTTCAAAAGGCTTCCCTGGGGGTGTTTTCTTTCTGCATGTCCAAAGATCTCTAGTTTATTGGCTTCAGACCTTACCCTGGTTCTGCCTTGGAATTGTTTTTCCTTCAATTTGTCCCTTTTCTGTCCCTTTTAGTCCAGAATGTGGGTGGTAACTTTTGATTAGATGATTTCCATGGAGGTGTGTCTCCACCCATTGAAGGGGTTGTTGCTTACTGGAATCCTTTAAAAGACAAAACATTTTTTTCCGTTTTTGTAGAGTCCCTTTTTGTAGAGCTATGTGAAAGCCAGCAGACACCACCATGTTCGCCTTCCAGCTGAGAGAGAAATGCTGAACGTCATTGGCCTTCTTGAACCAAGGTATCTTTCCCTGGATGCATTAAATTGGACATTTCTATAAACTTGCTTTAATTGGGACATTTTCTCAGCCTTAGAACTGTAAACTTGTAACTTATTAAATTCCCCTTTTAAAAAGCCATTCCATTTCTGGTACATTGCATTCTGGCAGCTAGCAAACTAGCACAGATTTTGGTACTGGAGAGTGGGGTGCTGCTGCTGCAGTTTGCAAATACCAAATATGTTGAAATGGCTTTTTAAATGGATAAGGGAAAAATTTTGGAGGAGTTGCAAGGAGCTTGATAAAGAAGGTCTAGAATGCTTTGAAGAGACTGTTGGTAGAAATGTGGCCTCTAAAGATACCTCTGACCAGGCTCTAGACAGAAATGAGATGTGTGTCATTACAGACTGGAAGGAAGGCAATCCTTGTTTTAAAATGGCAGATAATCTGGCAAAGTTGACCATTGGCTTTGACTGGAAGGCAGATTTTAAAAGCCACGAACTTGGATATTTAGCAGAAGAGATCTCCAAATTAATCTCGAAAGTGCAGCCTGGTTTCTTCTTTCAGCTTATAGTGAATTGCGACAGGAAAGAGATAAGCTGAGAACTGAACTCTTGGGTACAAAGAAACAAGAAGTTGATGTTCTGGAGAATTCTGGGCTTCCTGGAAGGGAGACCCCAGAGAACAGTACCCCACATGAGGACTTGACCAAATGTGGAACCAATCACCCATTTCAGAGAAAGCCAGGATTGAACATGGAGTTTTCCAGGAAGGACTTGTGGAAACTCCTTATGTCTGATGGGCATGAAAAAGGCTACCACATAGAAAGCCAATGAGAGCATTGTGGGATCTGTATAAAGAGAACCAATGTCAGTCAGGCCTGAGAGGGACAGAGAAGGACACATTGGGGGAAAAATAACTTCAGAGGCAAACCATTGAGGCTGGGGTCTGGAGTCAAGAAGCCTTGGGCCAGAAGAGCATACTCATCCAAACATGTGGAGAGAGTGAGTTTGCTCCTAAGGCAGAGGATGGGCCTTCCACCTCATTGCGGTGGAAGAGTTATGCCACCTCAGGCCTTGGAGAGGGTGAAGCACATTCTTTAGGGTTTGGGAAGAGCCTGGCTGCCACCACATGGAGAGGTTGAGCATGTGCCCCAAAGATGGCAGACAGCACTGGTGCAGCCCTGATGCTTGGAGAGGGTGGAGCCAAGAAAAAGGTGGTCTCCCCAATGTCCCCCAAGGTTGTGTTCAGAGAGAGACAAGCCACTGCATAGGCCCTTGGAAAGAGTGGGACTGCTGCTTTCTAAAGCCCTGAGGATAAATGACTCTCAGACTTTGAAATCTAATGGACTTTGCCCTGTGGGTTTTTAAAACCTCATGGGTCCAGTGACCCCTGTGTTTCTTCTTTCCTATGGAAATGGTTATATGTATCCTATGAATGTTCCCCTTTTATATGTTGGCAGTAAATAACATGTTCTGAGTTTTACAGGTCCAGAGCCAGAGGAGAATTTTGTCCCAGAACAGACCATGCCTGTAAGTGACTTGATGAGATTTTATAGTTTCTAACTTTATATTTAAATGTATTGTTACTGAAATGGTTTAAGGCTTTCTGATATTGTTATGGAATGAATGTATTTTGCATTTGGAAAGAGCATGTCTTTTTGGGGTCCAAAGGGTGGAATGTGCCAGTTTGAATTTGTAGTGGACCCCAGAAAAACCATGTCCTTTAATCGTCATTCAATATCACTGGGTGGGAGCATTTTGATTGTTCCCATAGAGATGTGACCCACCCAGTTGTGGGTGGTAATTTTTGTTTAGATGATTTCCATGGAGGTATGTCTCCACCCATTGAAGGTGGAGTTGCTTACTGGAATCCTTTAAAAGAGGAAACACTTTGGAAAGAGTCCCTTTTTGAAGAGCCACAAGAAAGCCAACAGATGCCACCATGTTCACCATGTGCCCTTCCACTTCAGAGAGAAACATTGAATGTCATCAGCCTTCTTGAACCAAGATATCTTTCCCTGGATGCCTTAAATTGGACATTTCTGTAAATTTGCTTTAATTGGGACATTTTCTCGGCCTTAGAACTGTAAACTTGTAACTTATTAAATTCCCCTTTTTAAAAGCCATTCCATTTCTGGAATATTGCATTCTGGCAGCTAGCAAACTAGAACAACTCCATTTTCCCTGGTACCAAAATTTGTTTTAGTTTGTTAAAGCTGCTGGAATGCAATATCCCAGAAATGGAATGGCTTTAAAAAGAGGAACTCATTAAATTGCAAGTTTACTGTTCAAAGGATGTGAAAATGTCCAAACTAAGGCATCCAGATAAAGATACATTCTTCATGCAAGAAAGGCCGATGGGTCAAGGAACCCACTGTCAACTTGGAAGGCTTTTTCTTCTCATTTCATAAGGTTTCCCCAGGGACATTTTCCTTCTGCAACTTCAAAGTTCTCTGACTTTGTAGGCTTTGTTAGCATTGAAGCTTTTTCCAAAATGGTTTCCTCTTAAAGAGCTCCAATAAGCAGCCCCACCTTGAATGGGTGGAGAACACATCTTCATGGAAACCATCTAATCAAAAGGTACCACCCACAATTGGATGGATCACATCTTCATGGAAACAATAAAAAGATCCCACCCAGCAATATTGAATGAGAATTAAAAAGCATGGCTTCTCTGAGGTACATGACAGTTTCAAAGCAGCACACTAAATATTTTATTATTTTTGATGCTATCGTAAATTGAATTGTTTTATTAAATCTATAAAAATTCAGCTTTCATTGGTCATTAATAATTAATTCTGCATATTGATCTTACATTCTTCAATCATGCTTAACTCCCTTATTTGCCCTAATAAATCTTCTGTGAATTTCTTAGGATTTTCAATATACAAGATCATGCCATCTATAAATAGAGAAATTTTCTTTCTTTCCTTCCATTCTGGATACTTTTTATTTCTTTTTCTTTCCCCAACTGTCTTGTATAGAATTTCCAATACACTTTTGTAAAGAAATGGTGAGTGCAGACTGCTTCATGTTGTCCCTGAAGTTTAAGGAAAATCATCCAGTCTTCTTGCATTATTTATGATGTGAACCATAGAGTTTCATTAGGTTATCTTTTACCCCGTTGAGAAAGTCACTTATTCCTAATATATTGAATAAATAATATTCAATATTGAGGGTTTTCTTTATCATAAAAAGGTTAGGATTTTGTCAATAGCTTTTTCTTCTATTAATATGATTGCACATATTTTGTCTTTTTTTTTTTTTTTAGTGAGTGTTTTACCATGATTGGCTCTTGTTTGGTAAATCAATTTTGCATTTATAAGATAAATCCCTTTTGATGGTGGTGTATA
The DNA here is from genome assembly GCA_004026745.1 of Myrmecophaga tridactyla. Classification (NCBI taxonomy): domain Eukaryota; kingdom Metazoa; phylum Chordata; class Mammalia; order Pilosa; family Myrmecophagidae; genus Myrmecophaga; species Myrmecophaga tridactyla. The sequence continues at coordinate 9,788 of PVIY010038162.1, read as the reverse complement.
GTCCTTTCAATATGTTGATGAATGAATTTTGTTAGTTTTCTTATGGAGATTTTTTAGTATATATACATACAGGGTTTACCCATGATTTTCTTTGATATCTTTGTCTGGTTTTGATATCAAGGTAAAAATGCTATATTGAATGATTTGGAAAGTGTTCTCTCTCTATTTCTCTGAAGTAGTTGTGAGGAATTGGTGATAAATATCTTTTAAATATTTAGGAGAATTCACTAGTGAAACCGTCTTTCCATTGTGGAATGTTTTTCAATAATTTTTCAATCTCATTATGTATCTATTCTGATTTTCTATTTCTTCTTGAGGGAATTTTGATAGTTTCTAAGAATTTGTCCATTTCGTCTAATTTATTCATAATGTTATCTCATAATCCTTTTTATGTCTGTAAGGATGGTAATAATGCCTCTTCTTCCTTGAGTCTTCTCTCATTTTTCTTGGTCAGTCAAGTGAAATTTTTGCTAATTTGTTGATCTTTTCATAGAACAAACTTTTGGTTTTTATGATTTTCTGCATTGTCTTTATCCTTTTCCATTTATTTCTGCTCTAATCTAAATTATTTCTTCTTGCTTTCTTTAGTTTTAGTTTGTTCTTCTTTTCACAGTTTTTAAGGTGGATGGTTAGCATCATCATTTGAGAGCTCTTCTCATTTTTATGATGTGTTTAGAGCTATAAATTTTCCTGTAGGCACCGTTTTACTGCACCCCATAAGTACTGGAATACTGGGTACAATATCATTCATCTCAAAATATTTACTAATTTATCTTGTTATTTCTTCTTTGACCCAGTGATTATTTAGGAGTTTGTTTTTTAATGAATAAATATTTGTGAATTTCCCAAATGTCCTTCTATTATTGATTTCTAATTTCATTCCTTTTTCAGCTTGGGAAAATTGTTAATATAATTTCAGTGCTTTTAAATTCATGAAACTTGATTTATGGCTTAATATGTAGCCTCTTTTAGATAACATTCTATTTCCACTTGAAAATAATATGCATTCTGCTGTCTTTTGGGTGGCATATTCTATGAATATTGTTAAGCCTAGTATTGTAAAAGTTTTAGTATGCTTTTTGTCCTCATTAGTTGTTCTATTCATTATTGAGGGTGGTGTATTGAAGTCTCCAACTATTATTTTGAAGCTGTCTATATATTTAATTCTTTTTGTTTCATAGATTTTGTAGCTTTGTTCTGAAATGCACGTGTCTAAAGCGCTAAGGTTTTCCTAACGGATTGACACTATTAACATTAAAAAAAGTCTTTCTTGATCCCTAATAACAATTTTTGTTTAAAGCCTATTTTGTCTGATGTTAATATAGCCATTCCATCTGTCTTGTGGTTACTATTTGCATGTTATATATTTTTTCCACTTTTTTCCTTCAACCCATTTGTGTATTTGAATCTAAAATGTGTACCTTACAAAGAGTATATAGTTGGATTATGTTTATTTTCTATCTGTTCTGACTATCTCTGCCTTGTTTTTGGAATATTCAATTATTTATATTTATTATAATAACTGATAGTTAAGATGTATGGCTACCATTTCACCATTTGTATTCTATTTATCTATCATATATCTTTTCCTCTATTCCTAAATTATTGCTGTTATTTTTGTCAGACATTTTGTAGTGTAACATCTTTATTCCTTTGTTGATTATTTTTAACCTTTAAAAAAATTCTCAGCAATTACCTTGGGAATTAAAATTAATAACTTAATTCTAGTTTAGGTTAATATCAACTTAATTTTGATACTATAAAACCTTTGACCCAACATACCCCCATTCCTTTCCCTTTCCTTTTTGATTTATTTATCATACAAATTAAATATTCATACATTATATGCCCATAAATACATATTGTAACTATTTTTTATACAATTATTGTTTTATAAATTAATTTTCTGCTGTTAAGTAAAGATACAAACAAATATACATTTATAGTTTCTTTTATATTTATCTAGGCAGTTACATTTAATGCTGCCCTTTATTTCTCAGCATGGATGCATGTCAATACCTAGTGTTCTTTCATTTCAGTCTGAGGGATTCCCTTTATTATTTCTGGTCAAGCAAGTCAGATATCCACAGATTCTCTCAGCTTTTGTTTTACAGGAAATGTCTTAATGTCTTCATTTTTAAGATAAGTTTTCTTGGTTATAGAAATCTTCACTATATTCTTTCTTTTAACAAGTTGAATATGTTACCCCACTGACTTCTAGCCTCTATGTATTCTGATAAAAAGTTGACAGCTATTTTGGCATAGGATCTCTTGTATGTGATGAGTCAATTGTTTCTTGCTGCCTTCAAAATACTCTTTCTCTTTGGCTCTGACAGTTTGACTTTGTGTGGATCTTTTGGGGTTCATCGTAGTTGTTTGCTGAGCTATTTGGATGTTTAGATTATTTTTCATAAAATTTGGAAAGTATTCAGACATGATATCTTTAAATAGTCTTTCTGCCTCTTTCATTTTATTCCTCACCTTCTGGGACTCCAATTATGCATATATTGGCATGTTTGATGCTATCCCAGTGATCTGACATTCCATTCATTATCCTTAATTTCTTTATCTTTCTTCTCCTCAGATTAGGTTACCTCAATTGACCTATCTTCACATTCTTTGAATCATTCTTCTTTCAGTCAAAATCCTCTTTGGTGTCCCTCTACTGATTTTTTTTTCATTTCAATTATTGTGTGTTTTATTCCAGAATTTATATTTTGTTCTATTGTAAAGATACAATAAATGTATCTTTATTGATATTCTCTATTTAATAAGATGTTTTCTCCATTCCTCTAATTATTTATGCATGGTTTCTCTTATTTGAAAAAAAAATATTTGGCCAGTTAATGCTCAAAAAATTTGGCTCCTTTATCTCTTTTGTGGAATATATTGATTATACTTTAATATGAACCAATTTTATAATGAATAGTCTTCATTAAAAATAAGCCAAATATAGGGCAGTGTAATTGTGGTTCAGTGGCAGAAGTCTTGGCTGCCATGCCAGAGACCTGGGTTCGATTTAAATCTGTCATTTAATCTGTGTCTAGTAAGAGCAACATCTGGGCTTCCTTAGGGACTGTTTTACTGGCTGTTTTTTTTTTTTTTTTTTCTTGTGTAAGGGTCAAACTTTCCTGCTTCTTTGCATGTGTCATAATTTCTGTTGAAATCTGGACAGTTAAAACAATATGATATGGTAAGTCTGACAATTAGATTCCTCTCCCCACTTGACAATTAGATTCCTCTCCCCACCCCTCAAAATTTGTTATAGTTATTGTGAATGAATCTTTGGCTTGAGATGAAATTGTGAAAGTGGGACAGGTTGGATCACACAGAGCTAGAATTCACCATATGCATACTATTTGCCTGGTTCTCTCTGCAAGGTCCAGAGGAAACAAGTATGATTAATCTCTATAGAAGTTAATGGTCTTGTGAGTGGACAAGTATAAACACAATTGATTTTGTTCAGTTCTGTTGTGATATTTATCACCTTGCATTGTAATGTATCAACATGTTGTTTCAGACATGGCCTTCTCTACTTCTGACTGCAAGGAGTAGAAGTCTTGTGACTTAGGGAAGCCACTAGGATAACATAATTTGAGGAAGATCTGAAGTTTGCCATATGTACAAGCAATATATGGAATTGTTGTATCTAAAGTGGCAGAAAAACATATACATAGAACCATACAGATATGCATAGAAGAGGGAGAATGGAAGAACGGTGGTGGGAGAAGTTAAAAATGGCCAATTGGACCATTGACGATGTAATTTGTTCGCCTGATAGTCGGTTTGAGTCTTATTTATTGAAGGATGAAGATGAAGTGGTAATTTGGGCAGGTGTCTTGCTGTGCTTTATGTAAAGCAGATAGTTCCTGAAAACGAGTTTTACTGAGGAAACCTCAGGCCTATAAAACTAAAGCAGAACTTTCATGTAAATTTTGAAATGTGGCAGGTCGCTTCACCTTCTGCAGGTTTTCACTTTTATTTTTTTTTCTTGTTTCCAGATGGTATCATAAAGGAGGGGCAGAGTGACAGGATGATTGAAAATGTACCTAGCTAGTATAAGGGAGACAGGAAAGATGCAGAGGAAATAGGAACCTTCCAGTCACAGGTTATAGCAATGTTAATAAAATGATGTTACTGAGATATTTTTAAAGAGATGAGTGGGAGGTTCTGGCCTCTAAATTGCACGTTAAAGCTGTTACTTCCCATACACATACTTTTAGTAAATATCCAGGGAACAGAAACAACCAAAAACCTAAAATTTTATTGAGTGGTATTATATTGCATATGGACATTTTATTTTATTTATAACTGGCTTTCTCTTTTTTTTTTTTTTTTTTTTTTTTACATGGGCAGGCTCTGGGAATCGAATCCAGGTCTCCGGCATAGCAGGCCGGAATTCTGCCACTGAGCCACCATCGTAGTGCCCTATAATTGGCTTATTTTTAATGAAGATTATTCATTATAAAATTGGTTCATATTGAAGTATAATCAATATATTCCATAAAAGAGATAAAGGAGTCAAATTTTTTTTCTGAGCATTAACTGGCCAAAACCCCCAGCTGTGTTTGGGGTGTGGAAAGGGGGATTCACACAGAGACATTGTCTCACGTCAGAAAAATATGTGTGTGTTTGAGTGTGTGTGTGTGTGTGTGTGTGTGTAGGGTGTTAACTGGGGGGATGGGCAGCTTTCTCACAGATATAGTTCCCCTACTCGTAACCTTTAAAATTATCAAACCCTGTTTTTTCCTCAAAAAACTGTATAGACAGTATCAAAAGAGCATATTAAGTTCTCTGTAGATTTGGGTGGGTAACAAATCAATCTGATTACATAGAGGAAGGAATATGTGGCCTGGAATTCTGAGGATAAGATGAGACAGAAGGGCCATAACTGAAAAAATAAATAAATAATATAGAGAAAGGGAGATGATAAATGAACTTTTGCAACATATTTGAAGATCTCCAAGACTGATGGAACTATAATTTTCAGTGGAAAGTAAAAAATGTTAAAAAACAAAAAACAACAGAAAGCAAAAATAAGTAAAAGTTAGTGTCCGGTTGTTAAAGGTTAAGAATTCTTGGGATGGGTGGGCCACGGTGGCTCAGCAGGCAGGAATGCTTGCCTGCTATGCCAGAGGACCCGGGTTCGATTCCTGGTGCCTGCCCACGTAAAATAATCATCATCATCATCATCATCATCATCATCATCATCAAGAATTCTTGGGCAAGAACTTCACTCTGTATGTTAAAGCAGTCCCTTGGGAGTTTTTTTCTTTTTTTGAGGGCAAATGTAAGCATGGGAGAAAGGCAAAGGATTTAGAAATCCTGAAGTTCTTATTCCTAGAAATGAAAGTATTTGGAGATCCAGAATAAAAAAAAATAAGCAATAAACAGAAACAAAAATATATGACTATATTACCTAAGCACTCTCAATTGTCCTGAAATCTCCTTTCATTTATACATTATTATTATTAAATGAAAAATATAAAAGAAGTATGGAAGATTGGATGGGAGGAAGTGGGAAAGAAAAAAAAAGAAAAAGGAATGATGGTAAAATCCTTTAGGTATAGAAAATTAACAGAAAAACAAAAAATGTCATAAATAAAAACCATGATCCTGTTTTTTTCCCTAATATTTTTATTGATAAATCTTAATATACAAATATTCTTAACATACACATATTTCATATATGGGGTACAATCAATGGCTCACAATATCATCACATAGTTGTTTTTCACCACCATGATCATTTTTTAGAACATTTGCATCACTCCAGAAAAAAGAAATAAAAATAGAAAGGAAAATCTCATGCATACCATACCCCTTACCCCTCCCTCTCATTGACCGCTAGTATTTCCATCTACCCAATTTATTTTAATATTTGTTCCCTCTATTATTTGTTTATTTTTAATCCATTTTTAACTTTTTATTATATAATATAACATATATACAAAGCAAAGAAAGAAAAAGGCAATAGTTTTCAAAGCATTCTTCAAGGAGACTTTCACCCCTGAATCATATCCCACATAGTGGGAGGGCAAAGATTTCACTTACAGAGTTGGGCTTAGAGAGAATAAGGCCACATCTGAGCAACAAAAGAGGTCCTCCAGAAGTAACTCTTAGGCATACTTACATAAATTTCACAAGAGTAAACATCAAGCTCGAGAGCTTGGCCTATTGATTTGGATGTCTAATATTTGACACAGTATCATGGGATTCCCTGATGGTAAAGTTTAATAGTTTTATATTTTTTTCTTCTAACCCTCAAGAGACTTGGCTGACACTTTCTGCTTATCTGCTTAACATATTCTAGGATGTATTCAGGAATTACATTAAGCTACACAGGATTAAAGCCCCTCATTCTTATTCTGGGCTCCCTGTGTTTCAATTGTTCAAATAAGATACCCAGACAGGTTGAATTAGATTATGTGCTACAGAAAATTTAGGTTACAGACAAAAAAAACATTTCTTCCCTAGTCTCAAAGAGTAGGTGTGGTTCTAAAATACAGACAAGGTCTTCCTTACCCCTGTGTTCTGAATTACCTTGAGCCTAGCCTGATTGGCTTCATTCTTATCTCGAAATACCAGGTTACAGATTAAAAAAAAAAAAACATCCTCTCAAAATCCAGAAATAATAATTACCACTCTGGACTCCATGTGTCTGCTATAGGAGCTTACAATCTAAGCCCCTGTTTTCTTATAAGCATTTTCTGAAGGAGACCATACAATAATTGTTCATTCATTTCTGGCTTATTTTGCCTCACCAAATGTCCCATGGGTTCATTCACATTGTTGCATACCTCATAACTTCGTTCCTTTTTGGAGTAGCACAATATTTGATCATATGCATACACTGTCATTCACCAATCCTCTTCTCATTTGGTACACCCCTCAGACACCTGCACTCATTAGGCATCATGTATAAAGCCCCAAGTCCACAGTTTATCAACGCTCTCAATTTTAGATAATTTCATTGCTCCCAAGAGACGATAACAAGTAAGCAGACACTCACTAAATAATAAATCTGTACCTCCCTTAACTTTTGTCCCTCGCCCCATTATTTACCCCTGCTGTTGCTGTGGTACTGCTGATGATTTCCTGTTAAACTTAGCCCATAGCACGCAATAGCAGTTTTCCCCTGTACCCTGGACTTTAACACTCTGTACATGAATCATACCTTTCAAGTAGTTCTTGCAAGAACTTACTTATTTTTCTAGTGTAGATCAGTGGAACACATAGATCTATACAACCCCTTTCAATCATGTTCACCTTCAATATGGCAATATTACTTATAGTCCCACTAGTGAGCCGCCTTCACTTCTATCTATTCCCTTACATTTGAATTCAACCTCATTAACTAACTGTTCACTCATCTCTAGATTCTATGTATTTCTAAGTCCCCTATATTCTGTATTATAAGTACCTGATTTTACCTTTACCATGGTTATAAAGGTAAATTATTATTATTATTTTTTTTTACTGAAGAGTCATACAGTATCTATTCTTTTGTGTTTGGTTTATTTCACCCAGCATCATGTTCACAAGGCTCATCCACTCTGTCATGTGCTTCAGGACATCATTTCATCTTACTACTGCATAATATTCCATCATATGTATATACCACACATAGCCAATCCACTCATTCACCAATGGGCACTTGGATTGCCCCCATCCCTCGGTGACTGTGAACAGTGCTGTCATGAATGTCAGTGTGAGAATGTCTGCCTGTGGCACTGCTTTCAGCTGTTCTAGGTATATGCCAAGTAGTACTATTGCTGGGTCATAGGGAAACTCAGTATTTAGTTACCGAAGGAAATGCCAAACTGTCTTCCGTAGAAGCTGTACCATTATACATTCCCATCAGCAGTACATAAAGGTCTCAATTTCTCCACATCTCCTCCAACATTTATAGCTTCCTGTTTCCTTAATAGCAGCCATTCTTATAGGTGTGAGGTGGTATCTCATTGTAACCTTGATCTGCATTTCCCTTATAGCTAATGAAAATGAGCATCTCTTCATATGCTTTTGAGTCATCTGTATTTGTGCTTCAGAAAAATGCCTATTCATATCTTGAGACCATTTTATAATTGGGTTGTTTGTTCTTTTGTTGTTTAGTTTTATGATTTCTTTATGTATACAGGATATCAAACTTTCGTCTGATGTTTGATTTCCAAATATTTTTTCCCATTGAGTTGGTTACCTTTTTACCTTTTTGACAAAGTCCTTGAGGTGCAGAAACATTTGATTTTTAGGAGTTCCCATTTATCTATTTTTTTTCTTTTGTTGCTTGTGCTTTGGGTACAAAGTTTAGGAAGCTACCTCCTATTACTAGGTCTTATAGATGTTTCTCTAAATTTTCTTCTAGAAACTCTATGGTGCTAGTTCTTATATTTAGGTGTTGATCCACTTTGAGTTAATTTTTGTACAGGGTGTAAGATAGGGTTCATTTTCATTCTTTTGGCTATTGATATCCAGTTCTCCCGTGAACATTTATTGAAAAGACTGTTTTGTCCCAGTTCAGTGGATTTGGGGGCCTTGTCAAAAATCAGTTGACCATAGATTTTATGGTCTATTTCTACACTCTTAATTTGATTTCATCAGTAAATATTTCTATCTTTGTGCCAGTACTATGATATTTTGACTACCGTGGCTTTATAATAAGCATTAAAGTCAAGAAGTGTTAGTCCTCTCACATCTTTCTTCTTTTTTTAGGATGCTTTTAGCTATTCAGGGTCTCTTTCCTTTCAATATGAATTTGAAAACTAGCTTTTCCAAGTCTTCAAAGTAGGCTGTTAGAATTTTGATTGGTACTGCGTTGAATCTGTAGATCAATTTGGGTAGAACTGGCATCTTAACTATATTTAACTTTCCTATCCAAGAGCAGGGAATGTCTTTCCACCTATTTAGATCTTCTTTGATTTCTTTTACCAGTGTTATGCAGTTCTCTGTGTACAAGTTACTTACGTTCCTAGTTAATTTCATTCCTAAGTACTTGATTCTTTCAGTTGCTATTTTGAATGGAATTTTTTCCTTAACTGACTCCTTAGTTAGGTCATTGGTTGTGTATAGAAATGCTATTAATGTTTGCAGATTAATTTTATATCATGCCACCTTGATGAATTTATTTTTTAGCTCAAGTAACTTTGCTGTAGATTTTTCAGGATTTTCCAAGTATATTATTATGTCATCTGCAAATAATGAAGTTTTACTTCTTCCTTTCAAATTTGGATGCCTTTTATTTCTTTGTCCTGCCTGATTGTCCTAGCTAGAACTTCTAGCACAATGTTGAATAATAGTGGTGACAGTGGACATCCTTGTCTCATTCCTGATCTTAGGGCGAAAGTTTTGTCTCTCTCCATTGAGGATGATGCTGGCTATTGGTTTTTCATATATTCCCTTTATCATATTGAGGAATTTATCTTTGATTCCTATCTTGGAAGTATTTTTATTAGAAAACGATGTTGAATTTTGTCGAATGCTTTTTCAGCATCAGTTGAGATGATCATGTGATTTTTCCCTTTTGATTTGTTAATGTGCTGTATTACATTTTTTCTTGTGTTCAATCATCCTTGCATTCCTGGAATACACCCCACTTGGTCATGGTGTATAATTCTTTTAATGTATTGTTGGATTCAGTTTGCTAAAATTTTATTGAGAATTGTTGTATCTATGTTCACTAAGGAGATTGGCCCATAGTTTTCCTTTTTATAGCATCTTTACTAGGTTTTGGTATTAAAATATTAGCTTCATAAAATCAGTTAGGTAGTGTTCTTTTTCCTCATTTTTTT
>PVIY010038161.1:0-24031 GCA_004026745.1 Myrmecophaga tridactyla | reverse complement strand
ATTATTAGAGCTAGGACCAGATTTTTATGCTGTAATCTTTTAAATGGTATATTGTAGCAAAAATAAATGGCTGTCAGTGTTTCAGAGAAGGGATTAGAATATGTGTCTACCAAAAGTATGATAGAAGAGCCCTCCCTGTCAGTATTGGCACTGTGACATGTTAAAAACATTTCAAGTATATATTAAAATTGTAAAAGTGCTTAAACTTATTGAACATCCAGAGGAAGTCATCAAGAGTATTAAAGAATGTTGATAATTACAGTAAATTCAACCAGGATATGGTGGACAAGGGCTTTAAAACTTCAGAAATATCAATTAAAGCCCAAGTTGTGTGCAATAAGCATCAAAAATTGATAAAAATTCAAATTTAGGTTTTTAGATTTAGTGTTTAAATCAATCAACTGCAAACAAGATTTAATTAAAGAATATTATTTCAAAGTGTAATTACATACTGGGATTAGAATGAACCTCTATTGCCCATAATGTTCTCCTACTGTGATCCCACACTGAAAAATGTTGAGTTTTAGGTTACTATGCATCTTGTAAATACAAGTCCTAATCTCAATCTTAAAGGACATGTAAAACACACTTGGAACCTTCTATGCAATCAAGCCCAGTGTGACTACTCTGTTCTCCATGCTAAATTTGTGATTACATTTTTTATGTGCATGATTTAAATCACTTTAGCAGCAATCCAGAGAGCATTTTACCCTGCATATTAATTACACAAATGCTTTGTCATGTGAGGGTCTCAGTGGTCATGGTCTGTAATCCAGCTCATTTGAACTGTGAGTACAGTTTTTGAGCATGCTGTGCACATCAAACCCAGCTTTAAAGCTGGAATAGGCTGAAATGGTTAATGGATATGGTTCCTGCTTAAGGAATGAATGCCATTTATTTAGTGGCATCTGCAAACTAATTGCTTAAAAATCTGAAAGTGAATATGTGTGCTCAGAAGGCTGTTATTAATATGCAAGGAAAGAAACTACATGCCACAGCATTCTATTCCCTATTGTCTCACACTAGCATTATCTAAATAATGAAGTGAGTCCTTTATAAAATTCATGTTACAAGAAAGGGCTTTTGCCTCCTTCTTTAAATTTTAATGATTTTATCATCATCAGTTTATGTATATGTCCAGAGCCATTTTTTTAATTGTTTTAATTTAAAGAAGAATTAAATGAGATTTTCCAATATATTTATGGATGTTTTCAAGAACCAATGAGCAGAAAGCAAAAGTAAAAGAACATAATAAAGCCATCACATCCCAACTGAAGAATCTCTTAAGATTGAGAACTTTCCTGTATTAGTTTATTATAACTTTCTGGTCCTGAAAGATCAGAAAATTAATTTAGTTTTTCTTCACACATTTTAGGGTTTTAATTACATGGTATTAGTGTATCATGTGTTACTGAAGTTGAAAACAAAAATGGAAGTGCACAGCTGATCTGACACTGGAACCTTGATGCTATGGGATCTAGACCTGGTTTGTAAGTATTAATGAGAGTCTGAATTATTTGAATGACCATCACATATAGATATCCAGGATCAGTGCCAGAAATTTACAATCACAGCTTCTAAAGGAGGGGCACGGGCCATGTGTATACTGAAAAAAGACACTGAAAATTAAGAAGCACTGATAGTTAGGTGAGGAATTTAACAGAAAACAATTTTTCTTTGATCTCTGTCCAGAGTAGTTTAATGGCAAAATATAGAAGAGACTCTATGATAAAAAAAAATGGAAAATGCTTTAAGAGTCACTCTGTTAGGAACCTTCATTGAATATTTCCCAACTAATAATGAAATGTGCAATCTTTGAATTTATACAGGTTACTGTGTTATCACATGTTTCTAGAAGAGAGAGGAAACTATATATTTTTAAATGCTAAATTATTCTGTACAAGCATAAAATGGACAGTTTAAATCAAAAAGGATTAGAGTAATTTATAAAACCTAAGTGGAAACAAAATAATTATTAACTTTTTTCCTATAGTTTGAAAATATGTGGTCAAAATAAAAGAATTATTACCTTTTTTCTATAAGTTTGAAAATGTGTGGCACACCTATACTACAATTTGAAGAGAAGAAAATTAAATAATAATCTTGCAGAAAGAACATCTCTCTGTTTAAAAACAGAAAAAGCTTGTCAATTGTTTATGCATAATTTTCCTATTCAAAGCAATTTGCATTCTGCTTATTAGTCTCAAAATCCACGTTGCAGCTAAAATATTTCAAATCTGTTCAGGAACTCTCATTCAGCATTCAATATAGATGTTTTTAAATATATGGCCTGTGCACTAGGCTGGAGAACACATGTTATGGAGAGAAAAGTAGCTAGGTTATGCTGTGTGTCTTCAAATAACTAACAATCTCCAGAGAGAATGACAACAAAACAAAATGAAACAAAAAGGAGTAAGATGGGTGGGCCATGGTGGCTCAGCAGGCAGAGTTCTTACCTGCCATGCCGGAGACCCAGATTCAATTCCCGGTGCCTGCCCGTGTGAAAAAAACAAAAACAAAAACAGAATAAGATGTTGTAAGGCAAAATCTTTAGAAAAATGAGGAAATTATTTTTTTTTGTAGACTTTCAGTTTTCTATTGTCAGATTCATTTCTCATTATATGACAAGTGTCTTGCCAATAAGTTATTTCCTATATTCTTTGAATTAAAAACTATTTTGGAATGAAACCAGAGAAACTTCGTTATTAGCATTTGCAAGGAGACACATCCTATAGGTTTATTTTAGTTTACTCAGGGTAAAGTTCATGATCTGGATGAGGTAGACCCATTCTAAACCAAGGTAGAGAATTTTAGAATGAGTTTTCCTGTGGGAAAAATTGTGACTGTTTGAGGCTAGGTTATAACATGCAAAGGGTATATAAAGTTACAGATATTTTTGTAGAGCTGGCTCAAATTCTTCCATGAATTGAGTGGTGTATTTAAAGGACTTTTTGGTGTGGTATTTGAAGAGTCAAATGCTACATTGACTTACAGTTATGCATCATTGTATTATAAAAAGATTCAAGAAAAATTTGACTTTGCCATTTAGCAGGTCTGACAGCCTTTGTAGGAATGTGAACACTCAAGAGGCCATATAAAAATGCAGTGTCTGTGTTTGAACATTTGTGCTCTCATACTGTTGGTTTCAGTTAGAAAAGATGATGTTTTTTAAAGGAACAACATCAATTTGATCAACTCTAAATATATAAAAATTAATTTCACTTTTCCTAAAGCGGAATGAAATTTTAAGATAAATATCTAGCTAATCCAAACCATATATAGTAGCTGACTTTGCCTTGATTATCTGAATCTCTCAGACAAAAAGAAATATTAGGGCAAGACTTGCTTCTGTTCTTTTTTTACATCGATGCCAAAAATTATGAATATTTGGAAACATCCTTGGCAATTGAGATTTTCACTTTCTTCAGGATGTTTGGCATTGTGTAGTCATAATCCTCATTGAATTTTGTACCCTTTACAATGATTTCCTAATACAGAAAGCTATTTTATGAAAAGCATATTTTAAAACCATACTACTCACATCAGTTTGAACACTAAATCCTGATGTCAATTGATTTAAATTTTATCAAAGAAATGAATAGAGTGATTGCTAAAAATAATCTTGGTCTTCTAGTAACTGCCTAGCATTATTCATAATTCAGTATAACTTTTCCCAGACAAATTCACTGGAAATTATGTTTTCTGTAATCATTTATTTAAACCTCCTAGAAGTTCTTTAAGAAATATCTCTCCTCCCTTGCAACTGGTCCAAAGTCTGGTAATTTGAAGCTAAAATGCCCTTTCAGAGTTGATGACTTTTCTTTAATGTACTTTCTTCTGTTCACTTGTTAGAGTTGTGCATTAATAAAAATCTGTAGAGTAAAGCCACATACTTATTTTTCTATATAAATATCTGGCATTTTGTATCAAATTTTAATAGTTCCAATTTTGAAATCTCAGCATAAAGCTGTTGATGTGGGTCTCCTGTGATAAATTATAAAGGTAAACTTTAATGAACATTGAATAGGATCACCTTTGCTACTTGGGGTAATAGAATAAAATGAAACAGGCAAACACATTTTTCTTACTGCCACATGCCTCTCCTTAATAATAACTTTTGTCTCTTCTGCAGAAATAGATGCTGTGAAAGCCTCATTAAATTACCTGACTGATGGTATAAATACACTGCCCATAGCTCTGCATCGTAAACTGAGTAAGGGCCTTGATATCTTAGAGTTCTGCTTGTTTACACATGCCTTGGACTCTTCTCACAGACATGTAAATTATTCTGGTTAAAACTAAATGCTAAAGTCTACACCATTAGTCTTCCACTTCATGATCTCCACATGGGGCTCTTAGAGGGATAATGTACCATACAATACATGGTTTACTTTTAATTAATAGAAAAGAAATGTGAAATGAATATTAAATGTAGCTGATGTGAAAGAAAGCTCAAAGCAGTTTGGTCATTATTTATTTATTTAAAAAAATATTCAGCCATGCTTCATCATTAGGAAATAGGTAACACATTTATCAGACTGCTGGTCTTGCTGGAGCCTTTGAAAGAGTAGGGGAGCTTGGAAAGGCCTTGATTAGCCAGCTAATGGTACCAGGCCTGGCACAAGGAAGGCATCTTGTAGGCAGAGGTCCAAGGAGCTCTGCTCTGTCCTTTTTGAATCCCAACAGAGGTTTTCCTCACGGGTCTCTGTGCTTGCTGCTGAGACTGTCCCTTGCTCTATACCATATGAGTTGTAGGATCTGGTATTAAATCTTAGACTAAAAAACTCCTCAAATAGATCACTTAATTAAAACACAAGATCTGTTTGTCTGTGTTATAACTCAAAGGGTCAAAATTAATGCCTCTGCTTTTAATAAATAGAATTATCAATTCACAAGCAGTTTTTCACACTGTTCCCTACCATAGAATGGAATTTTAATGATATAACATTATTTATGGCAATGAAATGATCATGTTTCATAATATTTACCAACAGCCCAAGTTAGGATTTAAAAAGAAAAGCTTTGTTAAATAATCACTTCCTTCAGTGGATTCTCTTTTGGCTCATTTGGCTCACCTAGGTTAAGGTAAAGACCTTGGGAAAAGATAAAGAAAGTAAACAATCCTGGGTAGGCTTTAGGAGATAACAATGTTGTCACTGAAGGCACTTATTTGCAAAATTAAAGAGTTTGAAGTAAAACCTGAAATTAGGAATTTTTCATCTCCTTTTACCCCAACAGCCAGTGTTTTGTAATAAAATAAAGACCTTGCACTTTCAAACCTTTGCAGCAGACAGACTGTGAAACTGAATGCTACTCAATTTTAAATTATTCATACATTCTTAATTGTGATGTTATCCTTATAAATGATAGTAATGGTACCGTTTAAAATCTAAAAACCAGCAGGCACCTGCCAATGAAACGAGTTCATTTAAAACACAGCCATTGAGTCCTTAATATGAGAGGCTATTTGTGAAGACTCAGCCAAGAGAAAGTCAGTAAGACATTTGATTTTACAATTAGAAATTAGGTAGCTTGGCATGATTAGCAGAAGGGAAGTGAAATGCCAGTGCTTAATTTCCAGAGACTTTACAGACCATTTGGAAAACGCTCCCTGTGCTTGGAGAGAACTACTTCAGAAAATTACACTAACTTTCCTTAGAAGAGTGTTAGCTTCAGATGATCATGTTAATATTATTAAGCAGGGATCAAAATATAGTGAGGCAAAGAAGATGTGTGAAACCATGAATAAAGGGGCTTGCACCCTTAAAAATATATAAAGTGTGTGTGTACACATGTGTGTTCATGAGTGCTTAAAATAAAGTTTTTGAGAAAGATTCATGTAACCATCGGGAAAGTGTCCTTTGAATATAAGAAGACTAACTTGAGAGCCTTATAACTAAGGTCTTCACAACACATACCATACCAGTCATTTTACTTTCTACAACATTAAAAAAAGATGTTGCTTTGAATTCATTTTCAGAATCATTTTAGTGATATCAACATTTGTCATGGTGTTAGGAGAAGAACTGTCTCTCTGAAATGTGGCCATATTCTTTTGGAACATACTTGTTAAAAAAAATAGAAAACTTTTGAGGTTGTGTCATTTTTAGACAGACATTTTTACATGCATCAATTTCTGTAATCTTTAGAATATATATATTTTTTGCTTTTTTTCTGTTTGTGATTTCACATTAAAGATCTTCAATGGGAAAAAAAGGATTTAGCTGTTAAAAATTTTATTCAACTATCACTTTTCAAACAGACTGAATAAGTAAGAAGATTAATAACAGATTCGTATGCATCTGACTTTAGGCCTGGGACATGAGTGGCCCCCAGGCTCTAATGATTCTGTGTCAGGTATTGTTAAGTGGTTCTAGCCTGCATATCCTTAGAGGCTTAGAAGAACTGCCACTGGTTCTTGAAAGTCCAGAGCTATATTTCTTGTGTCCACCAGGTAAAAATACTCACATGTCCATAAGTTGATCAATATCAGATATTAACACAACTTCCCCCAGAACTCCAAATAAAAGAGTGTTTGTTCTTGTTTAGATATTTACTTGATTGCCAGTGTCCGTGATGTGGCCTCATTGAAATGAGCTCCTTTTTCTATGTGCATGTATATAAATGGACAAATCGTATTTATATTTCATTGAAACAATAAATATAATGGCCAGATATGGAGCCTAATAAAATTAGGTCATTGAAATAAGGGGTCTCATACTTGAATTCTTTCTTTCAGATGTGAGATTATCAAGTTTTAGTTTCAAGATTGTTTGAGTTAAAATCTAGAATCCACTGCTTGCATACCTGACTGTGCATCCTCAGCTTGTTGAGAACTAAGTGGGACCACAGAATTAAAAGATTTAGGCAGAAATTGCAGTCTCTGTTCAATGAACTATTTTGAAGGTCAATTTTTGGGCAGGACTGGCTTTGTAGATTGTTCTAAGTAGCTTTACAAGTTGATCAGGTCATTAGCATATTGAACAAAATAGGACACAATGAAAGCAATCATAAATTCACTTTATTTCATTTTCTCATTGCTTCTTTAAATGCTTTGAGGGGCTAATTCTTACCTTGCCCTTGATAAAAGCTCAGACAGGCTCTGTGACCTGCTTACTTCTCTTTAAGTGTTAAAATCGGGTGATCTATTGTTCAAATCAGTCTCAATTCATGAATTGAAAAGATTTAGTACCAAAAATAATAAAAATTTTAAACGATTTAATTTCAAATCTTCCAACATCTGTTTCACTACACTAGCAAGGGCTGGAACTAAGACTGGGAAGGGAGGCTCAGTCCTCTTTTCCTCCACCAAGTAGCTTGCTACATGCCACCCCATCTTCCAGGCCAAGGTCCTAGCAGGGTCAGACAGTGAGGGGTGGGAGGAGAGGAAAAGAGATCAGAAAACGTGACACCTTTCTACTCATGTGGAATATGCCCATTTGTATGCTTGAAGAGCTTCATCTTGTTTTTTTAAGAAGCAACTATTTCATATGCCCCTCTTAAGCCTTCCTTGATGTTTCAAATCAAAATTAACTGTTCATCGTTTGTTCTCCTGGCATTTTGTATATTTTTCTATTAGGACATGTATCACTTGACATCCCAAGTAATTATTCATAGGTCTGTTTCACTCCATAGACTGTGAGCCACATGAAGGAAACACTGCATATACAGCTTGCTCATTTTTTTTCTATCCAGACCAGAGCACAGCTTCTGGCAAAAAGAAGGACATTTAAAAATAGCTAAGTTGACTATTTTAGTATAATTTACATAGACTGGCTTGATATTTACTGTTTAGTAAAGTAAAACATTATACTTAAAAACCACTTGACCTCCATTGTTCTAACTCTCAGTATGTAATTCTTTGTGTGTAACATTTTGGTATTTATGAAACCATTCTGGCACCCTTCTAACATTTTGAATTGTTCTTTCATGGAAAACTTCAATATTTCATCCTCCTTCTTTCAATATGTCAGTTTCCCATTAGGCAAGTCTTCTCAGGATTAAGACTTTATTTCCTTTTGGATACATTTGTTACTAGCCAAACAACTTAAGAATTAATATGGGATCACATTATGTACAAAAAATACAGAGGCATTTAGAAAATTTGAAAAGCACACAAAATCATTCATAATGTAATTTCTCAAATAGAATGAAAGAAAAATAATTTGATTGCTAAATCTGACAATTTGAGATGACTACAAATATGATAGGTTGAGAAAAGATTCTTTGACCACCACGTTTGGCCACAGTAGCTGTAACTGATCAATAGATTCTGCATGATGTAGATGGGAGTACCATGTATATGCCATGTCCTAATGTAACCACTAATCACATGATAAGAATTTCTTTCCAGTCATTTTTCCCTACATATGTTATTTATGCCATAGTAGTTAAAGTGCTAAGCCACAGTTCTGAAGTACATGTATGTTGTTGGTGTAAAGTATAAACATTCTGCAATTTTAATATCACATCTGCCAGGTTCATTTTTGCTTCTGAGTTTGAGATGACCTAATCTTTTGGAATAATTCATTAGTATGCAAGATGAGCAGAAAATTATCTTTTTAAATGCAATTTTATTCAGATATATTCACATACCCTATAATCATCCAAAGCATACAATGAATGGTGTGGATTCATCATCATAATCGATTTTTGAACATTTTCATTACTTCAAAAAATACATGTAAGAATGAGACTAAAAATAAAAATAAGAAAAGAATACCCAAAACATCCCATCCCCCTCATCCCCCCTCTTATTTATTTATTTTTGTCCTTATTTTTTTTTAATTCATTTGCCCATAAATCAGTTAAAGGGAGTGTCAGCCATAAGGTTTTCACAATTACATGTTCAACACTTAACTATATAGTTATACAATTGTAGAATCAATGCTACTGGAATATATTAAACAGTTTTAGGTATTTCCATCTAGATATTCTAATCCACTAAAAATTAAAGAGAGATATCTATATAATACATAAGAAGATCCTCCAGAATGATTTCTAGACTCTAGTTGAAATCATTCAGCCACTGAATCTTTAGTGTAATTTCTTTATCCCCTTTTGGTCAAGAAATCTTTCTCAATTCCACAGTGCCAGGGAGGCTCATCCCAGGAGGCATCTCCCACATTGCCAAGGAGATTTACACCCCTAGGACTCATGTCCCATATAGAAGAAAAGGCAGTGGGTTTGCCTGCTGAGCTGGTTTTGAGCGAAAGGACACATCTGAGCAACAAAATAGGTTCTCTGGTGTTAACTCTTAGGCATAAGAGTCTTAGCCAGAAGCTTAGCTTCTCTTTTGCATGAATAAGTTTTGGAAGGGCAAGCCCCAAGATCTAAGGCTTGGCCTAATAAATTGGTAGTTCCCAATGCTTGTGAGAATGTCAGGAATTCTCAGGTGGGGAAGTTTAATATTTTCACTGGAGGTTTTGCAAATAATTTTTACCCTCTGCCCAAATTAGTCTGGGATATATTGGGACATCACCTAACTTGCAATCAATAAGATCTCACTTCCTATTCAAGGTTCTATGTAATTACAGTGTTCAAATAAACTGACCATACAAGTTAAATTAGATGGTGTACCACAGAAAATATGTTTTGCACCATATAAACATCTACTTCCTTTGGTCTCACACAGAAATTGAAGTTTTAAAACCTCCCTAAAAAGATCTGCTTGATTCATATCTCCAATTGAAGTCTGATCTCTTTTTCAGCTTTTTAAACAGTTGTTGTATGGAATAATGATGACTTTCAGAGCTGCAGAACTCTACCTCTGAGTCTCCAGTGTCATAAAGACTTCCAAAGTTCCAAGGACCTACCAGGTTATATACAAAGAGCTCAGCATCTTAGAATTTAGAAATAACCATTATAACCTAGGAATAGATGTAACTGCTGTAAGAGCTTATAATTTAGGAACCATTATAGCAAGCCTTCCCCTGTTAACTTTTGCTCTTGGGTTCAGTTCTTAGAGTTTGCACATTACAATTAATCCACATTAATGAGGTGTTTTAATGTTTGTCTTTTTGTTTCTGGTATATTTCTCAACATGCTGTCCTCACAGTCTATTCACCTAGCTGCATGCACCCCAACTTCATTCCTTCTTGCAGCTGCTCAATATTCCATTGTATGTATTTGCTTTTCTGTTCATCAGTCCATGACGTACCCTTAGGTCACTTCCATCCATTGCAGTGGTGAACACTGCAGCCATAAGCACCAGTGTGCAAATATCCATTCATGTCCCTGCTCTCAGTTCTTCCAAGTATATACCTGATAAATGGGGTTGTAAAATACAGCAATCCTATATTTAGCTTCCTGTGGAGCCACCACAGTGCACTTCAGATAGGCTGCTCCAATCTACTTCTCTACCAACAGTGAATAGGGAATGATACATCCCTCTTCCCATATTTTCTCCAGCACTTGTATCTTTCTGTTTATTTTTTAAACAGTTTTATTCACATACCATATAATGTATCCCAAGTAAATTATCCATGGTTCCTGGTATAATCAGTTATGTATTCATCACCACAGTTTATATGAGGATATTTCCATTTTTTTCACAAAGAAAGAAGGAAAAAATGAAGAATGAAAAATGAAAATATATACAAATAAAAATAATAAAATATCAAGGAGAAACATCATTACCACCAAGAATCCCAAACCTTCCCTTGTAACCCCTCTTAGTGACATGAACTTTGGTGTATTGCCTTGCTTCATTTACTGGAAGTGTTACAATGTTGCTGTTAACTATAGACCCTAGTTTGCATTGATTGCATTTTTTCTATATACCATCCCATTTTCAACACCTTGCCATATTGACATTCATTTATTCTCCCTCACTTAAAAACATTGTTATATTTGTGTGTTTAGTCACCATCAATGAACTAGGCTTTGCTAGTTAATGATACAGTTACTTTCTGTATCATAACAGTTACATTCTGTAACTAGCTGTATCGTGATATATTCCCATTTTTTATCTTCTATCTTACCATCTGGTGTGTGACCATCAGATAGTATTGTGCTGTCCATTTCTGGATCTATACAATCAATCCTGTTGAACATTATATACTCCAGTATCATGTGCCTGATCTCTATCTTCTTTCTATCTCCTGAAAACCTGTGATCTCAAACTTTCCATTTCAGTTTCAGTTTGCTCATTAATGTCAATTCATACCAGTGAGATCATACAATATTTGCCCTTTGTTTCTGACTAAATTTCACTCAGCTTAATTTCCTTAAGGCTCATTCATCTTGTTGTATACTTCATAACTTTATTCTGTCTTACTGCTGCATAATATTCCATCATATGTATGTACAACATTTTGCCTATCTGTTTGTCTGTTGATGGATGCTTGGGCTGTTTCCATCTCTTGCAATTGTGAATAATGCTGCTATAAACATCCATGTGCAAATGTTTGTTTGAGTCCCTGTCTTCAGTTCCTCTGAATATATACCTAGTAATGGCATTGGGGGATCATATGGCAACTCTATACTTAGCTTCCTGAGGAACTGCCAAACTGCCTTCCAGAGCAGTTGCACCATTCTACATTCTCAGCAACACTGAATAAATTTGCCTCTTTCTCCACAGTCTCTCCAGTTTGTAATTTCTTTCTTTTTTTTTTTTATAATGGCCATTCTAGTAGGTGTGAGATGCTATTTTTTTTAAGAGGGAGAGCGTTTATTACTAGGTGCTTAGCAGAAGAGCAGATGGCCTAGTGGCCCAAAATCTGTCTTCCCAGACTACAGTAATTCTGGCAGTTTTATAGAATTAAAAGACAGGCAGGGTTTGGGATAATGAGCGCAGTGCCCAAGATGATGTAATTAGAGGTGATTTAATTATTGAGCATATGCACGATGCCAGAGCCAGCTATATTTCATGATGCAAGGGCCAAGCTTGCACCCCTGGAAATTATGTCCCATGTAGGGGTCAAGTTAGTGCTTAGAGTCATCTCCAGTAAATCTCTGCCGTTGCTCAAATGTAGTCATTGTGGTCTTGATTTGCATTTTCCTAATACCCAGTGATGTTGAGTATCTTCTCATATGTTTCCTTTTTTTCTTTTTGCATGGGCAGGCACAGGGAATTAAACCCAGGTCTCCAGCATAGCAGGTGAGAATTCTGTCACTGAGCCATCTCTTGGCAATTTGGAATAATGCTGCTATAAATGTTATTTACACTGAGCCACCATTGCACTGCCCTCTTTTCATATGTTTTTGAGCCATTTGTATTTCCTCTTTGGAAAAGTATCTGTCCATGTCTTCTGCTCAATTTTTAATTGGGTTGTTTGTCTTATTGTTCTTGAATTGCAGGATCTGTTCTGGATGTTAAACCCTTATTTGATGTGTGGCTTCCTCATACTGTCTCCCATTGTATAGGATGTCTTTTTACTTTTCTGACAAAATCCTTTGATGTTCAAAAGTGTTTAATTTTGAGGTGATCCCATTTATCTATTTCTTATTTAATTGCTTGTGCTTTGGGTATAAGGTCCAAGAAATCACCTCTTATCACAAGATCTCTAAGATATTGCTCTACAATTTCTTCTAAAAGTTTAATATTCTTAGCTCTATAGGTGTTTGATCCATTTAAAGTTAATTTTTGTATAACTTAATAAGATAGGCATTCTCTTTCATTGTTTTGGACATGGATATCCAGTTCTCCAAACACCATATATTGAAAAGGCTGTGTTGTCCCAGTTGAGTTGGCTTGACCACTTATCAAAGATCAGTTGTTCATAGACGAGAAGGTTTATTTTTGAACACTCAGTTCTATTCCATTGGTCAGTATATCACTCTTTATATCAATACCATGCTGTTTTGACCACTGTAGCTTTATAATATGCTTTCAAGTCAGGTAGTGTGAGATCTCCCACTTCAGTCCTCTTTCTCAAAGTATTTTTAGCTATCCACAGGACACTCTGCCCTCCTAAATAAATATATATACATATTTTTGCATGGACAGGTACCAGGAATCAAACCTGGCAGATGAGAACTCTGCCTGCTGAGCCACTTTGGCTCACCCCCAAATAAATTTTGTCATTGGTTTTTCTATTTCTGTGAAGTAAATTTAAGGATTTTAATTGGTATTTCATTGAATCTATAAATCAATTTGGGTAGAATTGACATCTAAACTATATTTAGACTTCCAATCCATGAACACTATAAGTCCTTCCATTAATTTAGGTCTTCTTTGATTTCTTTTAGAAATTTTCATAGCTGTCTGTGTATAGGTCTTTTGTGGAATTGGTTAAATCTATCCCCCAAATATTTGATTCTTTCAGTTCTATTGTAAATGGAATTTTTTCTTGATTTCTTCAGACTACTTATTATTAGTGTATAGAAACATCTCTGATTTTGGCATGTTGATCTTGTACCCTCTAATTTGATGCATACATTTAGTAGTTCTAGTCATTTTGCCATAGATGTTTGGGGATTTTTTAAATATTGTATCTTGTCAACTGCAAACAGTGAAAGTTTCATTTTTTCCTTTCCAATTTGTATGCTTTTTATTTCTTTTTCTTGCCTAATTGCTCTAGCTAGAATGTCCAGTACATAATTGAATAACAACAGTGACAGTGAGCATCCTAGTCTTGTTCTTGATCTTAGAGGGAAAACTTTCAGTCTTTCCCCATTGAGTATGATGTTAGCTGAGGGTTTTTTCATATATGCCCTTTATCATGCTCTTTATCATGTTGAGGAAGTTCCCTTCTATTCAAATCCTCTGAAGGGTTTTCTTCAAGAAAAGATGTTGAATTTTCCAGGAGGAAAAAGTACACATAGGCAAGAGGGCTATTGTTGAATACCAATATTTCATTAATTTATCTGATTTAACATGGTGCAATCAAATGTTAACTCGCTTTTAAATTTTGGATTAAAAGCCCTTTCTTGTTGCTAAGATGGAAGAAATTTGTATAAACTTCTGGAGAGAATAATTTCTCTTGTCATATTTTCTGCATTTGAAAATAAGCTTAGATGCAGCTTGGGGGAAGGTGAGTGGATGGGCTTTATTGATGCTTAGTAAACATGAATGAATGAATGAGTGAATGAATGAATCAGTCCTTTTTCTCCAGAGAAACAGAATCCATAGGATATATGTTTATTTCTATGTTTGTGTGTATATGTATATATATATATGTATGTATGTATATTTATACTTATTTTTTCATTTAAAGGAATTGGCTCATATGATTGTGAGGCCTGGCAAGTCTGAAATCTGTAGGGTAGGGCTACAGGCTGGACACTGGCAGGAGATGACATAGCAGTCTTGAGGAAGAGAGTCTTTTCTGGGAAACCTCAGTTTTTGTTCTTAAGGTCTCCAACTGATTGAATGAGCCCCACTTACATTATTGAGGGCACTTTCCTTTATTTAACATCAACTGATTTTAGATAGAAATAATATTTATAAAATACTTCCATAGCAACATGTAGACTAGTGTTTGACCAAGTAACCAGGCACCATAGCCTAGCCAAGTTGACACATTAAAATTAACCATCCCTGTATATATGTGTAATTTGAATAGTTCATTTTGATTGGTAATGTCCTTTTCAGAAGTTACTGTATATGTTTCCTAAGGATTGGGATGAAGGCTGTATCTTTTAAAGACAATATTAATTTTGACTTGTATGCATATATGTTTATTAAATTTTTAATTTTGAAAAAATATATAGATCCACAGGCATTTGTGAGAAATAATACAGAGAGATCTCCTGTACTCTTTACGTAGTTTTCCCTGTTGATAACATCTTGAAAAACCATAGTAGTATCATATCATTATCAGGATGATCACTTTGATAGAATTAAGATACAGAAAAGTTTCAGCACCCACATTACACTACTGCTGTTTTATAGCCACACCAGCTCCCTCCCAATTCCTGTCCCTATTGTTATAATTTTGAAATTTCAAGAATGCTGTATGAATGGAATCATACAGTTTGTAGCCTTTTGGTATTGACTTTTTTCACTCAGCATAGTACCTGGATATTCATTCAACTTGTATATATATCAATAGTTTTTGCTTGTTTTTTTATTACTAAGTAGTACAGTGTTCCATCATATGGTTGGACCACAATTTGCTTAGTTATTTACCAGTTAAAGGATGTTTGGCTTTTTCCACTATGGGAGTTATAACAAACTATTATGAACACTTGTGTTCAGGATTTTTTGTGTGAACCTAAGTTTTCATTTCTCTGGGATAGATATCCAAGAGTGCATTTGCTGAATTCTATGGTAGTTACATATTTAGATATATAAGAAACTGTCTTACAAAATGGCTGTACCATTTTACATTCCCACCAGCAATATTTGAATGATCCCACTTCTCTACATCCTTGTCAGCATTTGGTATTATAGCTTTTTTCTCCCCCTATCATTCTCATAAGTGTGTAATGAAATCTTATTGTGGTTTTAATTTGCTTTTCCCTGATGGCTAATGATATTGAACATTTTTCATGGGCTTATTTGCCATCTGTGAGTCCTTTCAGTGAAATGCCTCTTTATGTCTTTTGCTCATTTTCTAATTTTATTGCTTTTTTTATTTGCTCAGGATTTGAGAATATTTTTAAAAATATATGTATTCTAAAAACTAGTACTTTGTTGTATGTGTGGTTTGCAAATATTTTCTCTCAGTTTGTGGCTTGTCTTTCACACTCTTTGCATGGATTTTCATGGAACAAGATTTTTAGTTTTGATGAGATCCAGTTTTTCATCTTTCCCTTTTATGGGTCAAGCTTCTCCTATGCTTTTTCTAAAAGTAGTATAGTTTTATGTTTTATGTTTAAATTTATGTTGATAGTGTCAGTGTGTGTATATAAAGTATGAGGTTTGGATTAATATTCATTTTGTTAACCACAAATATCCCATTATTCTAACTTCATTTGTTGAAAGCACTATCTTTCTCTCCATTGAGTTACTTTTATACCTTTGACAAAATCAGTTGGGCATATTTGTATGCTTCTGTTTCTCGATTCTCTATTTTGTTCTGTTGATCTATTTATCTATCATTCTGTCAATTCCATAGACTCTTTTTTAAAATTTAATTTTTTGCATGGGCATGCACTGACAATAGAACCCTGGTCTCCAGCCTGGCAGGAGAGAACTCTGCCTGCTGCATCACTATGGTCTACCCATTTTTTAATTAAAAAAATGTTTTTTAATTCCATAAACTCTTAATTATTGAAGTTATATAGTAGGCTTAGGTAGAGTGATATTATATTGGTATAATAGTTTTATATTTTATATATAATAGTTTATATATAAACTTCCTTTTTATGTTTATTTTCAGCTCTTCTAGGTCCTGTACCTCTGTCATATAAATTTTAGAGTAAGCTTGTCTATCTCTATAGAAAACCCTGCTGGGCTTTTGATAAGAACTGCATAAAATGTATACATCAGTTTAGGGGGGATTAACGTCTTTATTATGTTAAGCCTCTCAATCCATAAACACAGAATGTCTGTCCATTTACTTAGATCATTCTTGCACTGGCATTACATAATCTGCAGTTTATATATCCTGTACATAATTTATTAAGTTTACACTCAAGTAGTTAATTTTCTTTGGAATGATTGTAAATGGCACTATTATTTAATTTACATCAATATTGTTTAAAGTTCCCCAATTGTTCAATGTTTCTCTTCTTTCTCTGTCTCTAATTTTGAAGAAGACTGTATGACCTTTCACATTTAGGCAATGTGTATACTTCTAGAATCATCCCTTCCTTATTCTTAAGAGTTTATTAAAAAACAGAACACAGAGTCTAGAGTTGCTATAACTAACAGAAACATATGACATTCTCTAAAACCCATATTTTGCCACATTACTTGAAAGAGTGAGCCTCAAGGGTAAATATTTAACAGAAACTTTCAGACAAAACAGATACTTAGACTAGATAACAGTTTAAGTGGAATATCTGCTGGTTGAAACTATGGTCTCCAAATTTTGAGATGGTATATTTATATTAGCATAACTTTTTAAGCATCCCAGTCATTTACATATGTGTATATGCATGTGAATAGTGTTATTACAATGCATATATTATGAAACAGACAGAAAAATTCTCAGAACATTTTAGCACATGAGATAAAAGATATGAATAGAAATTCCATATTGCTCTTCTTTTATCAAAAAATGGTCATTTGGCATACTCCCAGAAGTATGTGCATCACACTTTTGAGACCACAGGTTAAACAACCTGTGTTAAAGTGTGGTTAATAAGAAACACACCTTTATCTAAGTATTTAGACCATGCTTGACCATATTCAAAGTGTTTATTAATGTGTTTTAATCTCTCTTCTTGTCACCCTCCAATCTGTTTTGCATACCGCAGGCAAAGTGATCTTTGTAAAATGTAAGCTGGACCATATAGTTGTCCTATTTAAAATCCTACTGTGGCTCCCTATAGCACATAGAAAAAAAATATCCAAACCCTTTATGACAGCCATCAGTCTGGTCCAGCTCACCTCTCCCCCCTTATTTCTTGCTGGTGTCTCCATGTTCCTCACCTTCAGTCTGTTTCTGAAACACATTCAGCTCTCTTTTCTTGATTTGCATGGTGATTTTTTTCAGGCCGTACCTTCTTTGTCTCTTATAAATTGAGCATAAGATTTAATATTAAATGTGATGGCCTTTATGTGACCTTCCTTAGCCCTCAGGTTGAAGTAGGATTTGTCTACCCCTCTATCTCCCATCCCCTGTTATTCTTTATCTCAGCACCTAGCGCCCATTCCATTGAACACAATTTGTAATTATTTTGCTCACTTGCTCTTTTGTGTTTATCTCCCACAAAGGAAATATAAGCTACAAGAGGGTGGGGCTTTTACTTTACCTGCTCACCTTTGCCTGTCATGTAATAGGGCTTAATAATTCAGTGCTGAGAGAATGAGTGAACATCAAAGAGAAGAAACAAAACTAGGATGTATGTTTAGACCTCTATTTGACTTTAAATATCAATTGTGCATAATTTCCCAAAAACCACACAAGGTCCTTGCATTTTTTCTTGACTGTATATTTACTGTTGTGAATGAGTACTATCAAGGCTAAAAATAAAGTGAGAGAATAGTGTCCAGAACCAGGAGATGATACCTTTACCACATTATACTCTATCTAATTGGACAATTCCTGAGGGACAGTGTTCCAGTCAGGTGAGAATATAAATATATATTGCCTTGTCTCTGTGTTTTTCTCTCCTTCACCATTATCATTTATAGTCAATACAATTCACCCATTTTCATTACAGTTTGATAAATTTTGAAATTGTATAAAATTATATAAACACTGACAATCAGCATATAGAACAGTTATCAAAGTGACAGTTTAAAAAGGAACATAAATCACTTGAAGTATAGGTGGAAGAAGAACCAGATTATAGAGTGCTTGGAACTAATGCATAATGGAAGCTGGTAGAAGGAATTGGGTTGTTTTTGACTGAAAAAAAAACAATGCAAGAGGGAAACATGATAACTATTTCTTCAAATATCTAAAGGACTATCATTTGTAAAAGGGATTAAATGAATTCAGTATGTCCTAAAGGAGCAGAATAAGAGCCAATATGTGATTACAAGCAGATTAGATTTTAGTTTAAGTTTGGGAAAGATAATTTAAGAATTGGTGCCTCGCAAAGTAATGAGATCCCCATAGTTGCAAATATTTAGCCAGCAATTGAATAATTATGTGCTATGAATTTTGTAATAAATTTTCCTAAATTCAGTGTTGGTTAGAGAGGAGATCTCTAATCTGGTTCTTGTAAAATATCTGTTGGGTGAGATAGCTTTGGGGTAGGAGACTCATTTAGTGAGGTGCCCAGAGGAGAAAGGGGACTTTAATGAAAGTAGGGAGGCTTTGGAGGTTTCAACCAGGAACAGAAGGAGGCAGGTAGAGGGAATATTAAGGAAAAAAAAGTGTCAGAAAGGCAAAGGTATGCAGCAACACATTTTCCCTCAGGTAGGATTGCTTTAAATAACCACTTAGGTTTTATTGATGGATCACAGACCAGTGAAATAGGTAGAAAAAGCATGTTTACTTGCATTACATCCCTTATTCTTCTCTTATTCCTAAAATGGATTTAAAAGTAAGAGAAAAAAAGATTTTCATCTTCTTTCACAGCTCCGTAGTCTCTTAAGCAGGACTAATGAGCTAAAATTTACAAATAACACAGCTACAAACAAATATACATTTTTCATTTTCAAAACACCGTGTGGGTTTGCTTTCCTTTCAGGAAGGTAATGAGCCTTTTCCCTTTATAGGTCAGCTGACAAAGGATTGGTAGATTTTCCTTATAATTTGCTATTATCCTAAAATACAAAAGCAAACCCAAATGCTATCAGTGGTTATAAGCTGTGATGTGTTTGAAAATGGAAATTTGACCACTTCAAATAGTGAAATCTTCATTTTCCATTAGAGTTTTGTGAACTGTCTGACAGTAGATAAAATATACACTATTCTGTTTGCCCAAATTGTAGGTGTAAATGAAGTAACTCAATGAGGTTTCTGGAACATTTATCTGTTTTGAATAACTCAGAAATGCAGGTTTTAAAGGGTAGAGTCTTCCTTTTTCTAGATTCAAATTCTTTGCCTACCTCTATTGTGGATGGCAGAGTTTTCATTCAAGAACAGTCTCTTGGTGATTTTTTTTGTCTAGGAATAGAACACAATTTTGGAGCTAGAATGTATTTGGAGGTTGAATTTACCTCTTTTATTTGTGTTAAGTTAGGAAAGTTACTTAACTATTCTGAGCTTTGCATTTTTTCACCATGAAATGGGGATATTGATATTGACCTCTAAGGATTGATGAGATTACAGAGAATTTAATCTAAGCTAATCTGCACTCTTAGTGCAGTGTCAAGTTCATCACAAGTAGAATAAATGTGAGCTATTATATTTATTATTGAGATATAAATAGAAGGCCATCATCATGTTTTGAA
This sequence comes from Myrmecophaga tridactyla, assembly GCA_004026745.1. Classification (NCBI taxonomy): domain Eukaryota; kingdom Metazoa; phylum Chordata; class Mammalia; order Pilosa; family Myrmecophagidae; genus Myrmecophaga; species Myrmecophaga tridactyla. The sequence continues at coordinate 4,128 of PVIY010038161.1, read as the reverse complement.
GAAAAGACTATGAATGATTTGTTGGTTATTTGGTCAAACTTGAGAGCCACTAGATTCAGTTATTTGGGGGACTTTTGGATTCCTGACTCCAAATATTCTTCATTCATTTTTCAGTCATTCACAAATAAGCACTATGTTTCAGGCACTGTTCTAAACCTTATATACAAAGATGACTAGATTAGAATTCAACCCAATTCTCCATGAGTTCATAGTTCAGTGGAGGTACAGACAAGGTATAGAGTCTGAAAAGGAGGTATTGAAATCCTCTTAGAAGAGTCAGGGGAAGTTTCTAACAAGAGGTAAGAGTTCAGCTGAATTTTAAAAGATGGATAACAGTTTTCCCTATAGATACAAGTTGAGAAGGACAGACCTGAAAGGAAATCCAGCATATTCAAAGGCAGGAAGTTGAGGAAAAGCATAGCATATGAGAGGGACTGCAGGTGGTTGACTGCAGTTTTTATCACTTAGTGAGAGCAGCAGAACATGAGGTTTAAAAAGTAGCTACAGACTTTGATATCATTCCATGGAGATTGAAGCACCTTGGATGATGTTAAGCAGGATTCAGAAATAAGATTTGCATTAATTTAAAAAGATTAACTAGCATTAGTGAATTCAGTGGATTTGAAGTAGATGCAGGGAGACCAGTGGGGCCACTCATAAAGTCTATTCTGGATAATTTAGTAATACAATTGTTAATCTAACCTTATAAACTTTTATGCATTACCACTGTAAATAATTGCCCATCAATGGCAATGATCACTGTTGTTTCAAAATGTTTATTTTTTTTAAATTCCATCTTCCCCCAAAGGCTTTTGCTCTGCACAGCAAAAATAAATCTGTTTTTTTTTTTTTGAGGAGTCAGGTATAGTTGTGATTTTGTGGTTATTTAAGTTTTTCTCACCAAACTTTTTTTCTGTTTGTGATATCTATAATTTATACAAAACAGTATTTGATATATGCAATATGTGCATTTAAAAATAAGGAAGTAATGAGCCAAAACCCTGTTCCCTTGCATCCTTCCTTTTTCACATTCTTCCCACCCCAATCCTCTCTCCATGTCCTGAATTTTACATGCTTTTTTCCTTCACTTTCCATAAGAACTTTGATATTCTTATAATTTCTTTGTTTAAGCTATTCCCTCTTCCCCATCTCCCACCAACAAAGGCAAGATTAAGATTTCTAATGTCTACCCTATATCTGATTGACATACATGAGAATATTCCCCAGTTGGTATAATAGTACAGAGTTGGTGAGGTGAAAGCACATTTTATGTTAGCACAGACTTTCAAAAATGCTTGAAGCACTGGAATGCACATATGTTATCTTTGAAATGCTGCCAAATCATAAGAGAATGTAAAAAAAGTGTAAACTGCTGTATAGAATGGGATATTTCATTAATATCATATATTTTTGAGCCAGTCATTCATATATTCTTCGAAACAATTTTGACCATATTTCTACTCAAAGATTCTAAATACAACTTCGAAGGTCAATAGTAACTATTTCAGAGTGTCTTTTTTGAAAAGAATGTTTCACATAAAATAATTTCTAAAAAGCCCTTTAAATAGTGCCTAGCATAGAATAAGTACTCAACCAATGTCAGCTTATAGTGTTGTGGTTGCTGTTAATGTCATGGTTATTATTATTATTATTATTATTATTATTATTATTATTATTATTGCCACTTCATTCCCTACAGTGTTATCCTACTATTCTATTGGAAGAAATCCAGTGGTGGGAGATGTTACTATATAATTTAAGGAAATCTTGCTATATTCATATTAAAGCTCTTCATTCAAGATTTTGATAGTTCGCATACAGGTGTGAAGTCAGTGGCCCTAGAATTAAATTTCTATGCAACTTTTTTCTCTTTCCAGTTGCATCAACAGTTTTCCTTATTAGATCACATTTTTAATATTATTTACAACATGAAAAGGACACATGGCAGGCATTACTCCTATACATCAATATTTCTTTTTTTCCTGAACCTACTCCACCAGCCTTGGCATAACTTCAGGTGGGACCATGTGATTAATCCTGGTACACAGAATGTGTCAATTTTGGGTGGAGGCAATGAAAAGCCCCTGCATTATTCTTCAATCTCTGTTCCTTCTGTAGTAATCATGGAGATTATTTGTTTAGAGGGCAGAGCAGTAAAATTGAAACATCTTAGGTCATTGAGTTGCCACCGAGAGGACAGCTGCCTAGGAGGGTGACCTGACCTAAAACAAACTTTGCATGAACCAGAAATAAATTATATGGGTTAAGCCACAGAGATTTTGAGGTTGTTTGCTACCCAGTCTATCTTGACTAATGCAGAGCACCACTTTATTTTTCATGCACAACTAATACTGGCATTCTTGCCTGAAAGGAAAAGAGCACATTACTCATTTTAATGTACCAGCACTGTGCTTGTACTAAAAGGATGAAAACTTGGGAGATAAATATTTATTGCTGTTGGAGTTCACTTGTTTATATTCAGTATTCTAATGGTTGTTCTGGATATTTAAGTACATATAATAAAAAGACCTCATCACTTTACCACTTTAACACAAAATACTGCTTATGACCTAACAAATTCCTGCAGGGACTATTTTTGGTTCTAAAGAATCCTTTTGACATCACCAATAAAATCATCTAGATGATAACAATCTTGCTGTTACTCATGAGAATGGGACCTCATTTTATATCTAACATCAAAATTACCAGGGCTGTATGTGAAGGGTAGATTGTTGTGAGTGGAAAACTCTTTATCTGGGAATGAATGAGACACAAAAAATACTGATTGGACAGTATTGGGTCAGGCAGATTTAGACTGAGTTGCGGAAATAACAAACAATTTGAAACAAATGGCTTACAATTGGTTTATCACGCACTTTATTTCAGATTCAGTTTGGGTTGGTTATGGCTCTGCTCTGAGTCATCTTCATTCTGGGATCCAGGCTGAAGGAGGAACCACTACCTGGGACATTGTCAGTCTTGGGGCAGGGAGAAAAGAAAATGTTGGAGTCCCATGAAGACTCTTTAACCCCTACTTAGAAGTGTCACACATCTCTTTTGTCACATTTCACTGGAAAGAATAAGTTGTATGGCCAAATCTGTTGTCAATGGGGCAGGGATAGATAATTCTCTCACAAGAAGGTGCAACAAATATTTTGAACAATAATACAATCTAGCTCTAGGTTAAGCAGGAGCTTAAAGAGGATAAGGGGCAGTATCAGAAAAGTAAATGCATTGGCATTTCCAAGAGCACATGATCAGTGTGGCAATGCTTATAGAAAATTGGACAGTTGAAAAGGAATGATGAAAATCAAATCAGGAGTCTCTCTGAGAGTGTGATCTCTATTTCACACTGAAATCAGAAAACAGGAAATTCATGGGAGTAGGACTGAAAAAAAAGAAACAAACCTAAGGCACTGGGTATATATTGCGAGGATCAAGACCAGAAATTGAGAGAGATTTCTATCTAATAGTGAAAACTAGAAAAAAATATTTTTTATTAAAAAATTCCAGACATATTTGAAAATGGAGAAAATAACAATGAACTCTTCATATAGTCATCACCCATAGTCAATGATCTAAGTCTGGCATCTATATCACCCCATTTCCTGTCCCTTAGTATATTTTGAGGAAAGTACCAGATACTGGCTCATTCATCATCAAATATTGTAGTATGTATCTCTAAGGCATAAGGTGTATTTTAAAATACAATACTATTGTCATATTTAAAAGTTAATGATAATTCCTTATTGTTAATACTGAGTCAGAGTTCAAATTTCCCAATTACCTTAATTTTTTACAGTTTACTCAAATCAAGATCCAAGTCAGGTCTATTTTTACAAATAGTTGATAGGGGATTAGCACCTTTACAGACTGTAAGTTCTTCCTCCCTTTCTAACTCATTTTACTTTACAATGTTGTTTTTATTGCTGTCATTGAAGAAATTTTAACTTCAGAAAATTTAATCCTGCCTGTATTTTAGCAGAAGCTTCAAGGAAGAGGAAATGGGAACATCTAAACTGACTGAGGAGTTTACAGACAGTCTTCAGAAAGTTTCTGATATAAATGGAAAAGCGAGACCCATGGGTTTGGTCTCTGCTTATGATGTGCAGAAGAAAACATGCTTTG
>PVIY010038160.1:7774-24201 GCA_004026745.1 Myrmecophaga tridactyla | reverse complement strand
AGCCTCTGCTGCTAGTAAAGTTCCTTTCCTTTCCCCTCTGGGAAGCAGCCTGTGGGGGAAGGGCACCAGCTGCCGCAGCTTGGGGAACTCATGGTTCTGGGTGGGCTCACAGCTCGTCCAGCTTGTCCAAACTGGTGTACGCTGTGTGTCCGGTCACTGATGTGGCCCCAGCAGTTGTTCTGTCCTGTTCCTGGCTATTTACTAGCTGCTCTGGAGGATGAACTCCTAACTCAGCCGCCATCTTAGCTCCCTCCAAGTGTATATTTTGGAGAGCAATCCTTATCAGTACATATAGAGCTACCTCATTGTTTTTCCTGACAGATGCATAGTATTATATTGTATGAATTAATCATAATTTATGATTATGTATTGAGAGACATCAAGGCTGTTTTATTTGTTTATTTTATTGTGAAAAATAACATATATATAAAAAAGCAATTAGTTATAGAACAGATTTCAGAGTTTAATATGGGTTACAATTCCACAATTTTGGGTTTTTACTTCTAGCTGTTCTAAAACACTGGCGTCTAAAAGAAATATCAATATAATTCAGCAGTCGTACTCATTTGTTAACTCCTACCTTTCCCCGTTATAACTACATCTTCTCCTTTGATCTTTCTTCCAATCTTTATGGATATTCCAACTTTTTCACGTTGTAAAGGGCTATTGGTAATATGGGTTAGGGGGATGGAACTAGTTGATATTCTGGAGAATTCTGGCCCCTCTGGATTTCAGGACTTATCTGGCCTGGGAACCCATCTGGAGTTTGTAGGTTTCTAGAAAGTAATCACAGTGCATGGAACCTTTGTAGAATCTCAGATAAAGCCCTAGGTGTTCTTAGGGTTGGCAGGAATGGTTTTGGTTGGGGTTTGGCAAACCATGATAAGTAACTATGTGTGCTGGTTTGAAAGGATATATGTCCCCTAGAAAAGCCATGTTTTAATCTAAATCCCATTTCATAAAGGCAGAATAAACTGTATGTTTGAAACTGTAATCAGATCATCTCCCTGGAGATGTGATATAATTGAGAGTGGTTGTTAAATTGGATTAGGTGACGACATGTCTCCACCCATTCAGGTGGGTCTTGATTAGTTTCTGAAGTCCTATAAAAGAGGAAACATTTTGAAGAAGGAGATTTGGAGAGAGCAGAGAATGCTGCAGCACCACAAAGCAGAGAGTCTATCAGGCAGCGCTTTGGAGATGAAGAAGGAAAACACCTCCAGGGAGCTTCATGAAAGGAAGCCAGTAGAGAAAGCTAGCAGACAATAAATACCATGTTTGCCACATGACTTTCCCGATGAGAGAGAAAAACCCTGACCCTGTTTGCCATGTGCCTTCCACTTGAGAGAGAAACCCTGAACTTCACTGGCTTTCTTGAACCAAGGTATCTTTCCCTAGATGCCTTTGATTGGATTTCTATAGATTTGTTTTAACTGGGATATTTTCTCGGCCTTAGAACTGTAAACTAGCAACTTATTAAATTCCTCTCTTTAAAAGCCATTCTGTTTTTGGTATATCGCATTCTGGCAGCTAGCAAACTAGAACCCTATGTCTAGCATTTAGGCTGTCTTTGTATTTTGTTTCTTTGTAAACAGTGCTACAGCAAGTACCCTAGTACATGGGCCATTTCACATGTGTACAAGTGTAACTGTAGGGTAAATATCAAGAGTAAATTTGAGTCTTTGATTTTCATTTCATGTGCTGAATTTAGACTCTAACCTTTGTATAAATGTGACTCCACTGTAGAGTCATCTTTTTCTCTTGGGGTATTCTGGAGCCAGAAAATGCCTTTGGTGTGGCTTGAGTCTCTGTGGATGTGTCTGTAACTTGCAGGTGGAATGAACATGTTTCCCCTCTGTGCCTCGAGGATGGGTTCTGTAAATCCTTGGTGACCGCCTCTTTTCTTTTTTTTTAATTTTTAATTTAATTTAATTTTTTTGATCATTCCATTCTACATATATAATCAATAATTCACAATACTCTTTTCTTTTTTAATAGAAGACACGGGCATATCATAGGCTAAAGGATGATGTTCCAGAAGAGATAAAATTAAGGCGTTTGAAGGAACTCATTACGGTCTTCCGAGAAGAAGCATCAAAAACCAACAAGGTTTCTGTGGGCTGTGTCCAACTGGTGCTGGTGGAAGGGGTGAGGACTTATGTATATGTATGTTTTTGTTTGTTGTTTGTTTTTTAGAATGTAGTATGTCTTTCCATTTATTTAGATCTTCTTGATTTATCTTTCATTCCTGAAGGATATTTTCACTGGATATAGAATGCTGGGTTGACAATTATTTTCTTTCAGCACTTGATAAATATGATATATGCTTCTGGCCTCTGTGGTCTCTGATGAGGAATCATCTGTCATTGAAATTTTTCCCTTATTGTAAGGTATTGTTTCTCTCTGGTGCTTTCAAGAATTTTTCATTGTCTATAGTTTTCAGAAGTTTGACTGTGATGTGTCTTGGTATGAATTTCTTTGGATTTATCCTATTTAGAGTTTATGTCTTTTGCCAGATTTAGGACATTTTCAGACATTATATTTTTGAGTAATTTTTCAGCCTTTCCCTCTTTCTCTTCTTCTGTGACTCTAATGATAGAAATGTTAGAGCCTTTGTTATAATCCCGCAGGTGTCTGAGGCTCTGTTCATTTTTTTCAGTCTAAATTCTGTCTGTTGTTCAGATTGGGTAATTTCTTTTTTTAAAAATATTTTTATTAATAAAACAACATACAAACACATAAATATTCTTAACATACAAGCATTCTATACATGATATATAATCAGTGGCTCACAGTATCATCCCATAGTTGTGTATTCATTGCCATGGTCATTTTTTTGAGCATCTGTATCACTCCAGAAAAAGAAGTAAAAAAGAAAAAAGAAAAAATTCATACATACCATACCCCTCACCCCTTCCTCTCATTGACCACTAGTATTTCCATCTACCCAATTTATTTTAACCTTTGTTCCCCCTATTGATTGTTTTATTTTTATCCATATTTTTTACTCATCTGTCCATACCTTAGTTAAAAGGAACATCAGACACAAGATTTCACAATCACATAGTCACATTGTGAAATCTATATTATTACACAATCATCTTCAAGAGACAAAGGCTACTGGAATACAGCTGTGCAATTCAGGTACTTACCTCCAGCCACTCCAATACACCATAAACTGAAAAAGGGATATCTATGTAATACGTAAGAATAAACTCCAGGATAACTTCTTGACGCTGTTTGAAATCTCTCTCAGCCACTGACCCTTTATTTTGAAATCTCTCTCAGCCACTGACCCTTTATTTTGTCTCATTTCTCTCTTCCCCCTTTTGGTTGAGAAGGTTTTCTCAATTCCTTGATGCTGGGTCCTGTCTCATCCCAGGATTTCTGTCCCACTTTAACAGGGAGATTTATACCCCTGGAAGTCATGTCCCACATAGTGGGGGAGGGCAGTGAGTTCACTTGCTGTGTAGGCTTCGAGAGAGAGGCCACATCTGAGCAACAAGAGATTCTCTGGGGGTGACTCTTAGGCCTAATTTTAAGTAGGCTTAACTTATCTTTTGCAGAAATAAGTTTTATAGGGGTAACCTCCAAGATCGAGGGCTCGGCCTATTGATTTGGTTGTCCCCACTGTTTGCTAGAATATCAGAAATTCTCCAAATGGAGAAGTTGTATATAGCCACCTGTCTCCCCATTCCCCCAAGGGAACTTCTAAAATACACCTTTATTCACTGTCCAAATCTCTGGTTTATCAGGGCATCACACTAACCTGGACAAACCAACAAAATCTCATGCCCTATTCAAGATTCTATGTACTTATGGTGTTAACTAAACTGACCATATAAGTTAAATTAGGAAATGCACTACACAAAATATAAATTTTGCATCAAATAAACATGTCTCCTTTTAGTCTCACACAGAAGTTGAAGTTTTAAAACATGGATGATATCATCCTTTACCCAGTCTTCTTATATACCTTAGACCTGTCCATATCAGCTTCATTCATGTCTCTACTTGATGTCTGATCACTTTTTCTTTTTAAACAGTTCCTGTATGGGGTAGTGCTGACTTACATAGCTTTAGAGCTCTAACTCTGAGTCTCAGGTGTCACATAAATATCCGAAGTTTCTGGGAAAGACCATATACAAACAGCTCAGTATCTTAGAATTTAGAATTAACAGTTATACCTCCTGAATATATGTGACTGCTATAAGAGCTTACAATCTCGGACCCTTTATAATAAGCCCCAACCTGATAACCCATGCTCTTGACTTGACTTCACTGAATTTTTCATTATAGTTAGTCTGTATGATTGAGATGTAATACCGTCTTTTTGTCCCTGACATTTCATTCAACATACAGCTCTTAAGGTGCATTCATCTAGTTGCATGCATCACAGCTTCATTCCTTCTTTTGGCCACTCAATAGCCTATTATATGTATACACCATAGTTCCCCCTTCCATTTCTCAGTCATTGTACCCTTAGGCCACCTCCATTCTTTCTGGGTCTACTCCTAGAAACAACAGTGTGCAATGTCCATTGTGTCCTCACACTCAGTTGCTCCAGGTATACACTGAGCAACTGGGTTTCAGGATCATATGGCAACCCCTTCCCTAGCCTCCTGTGGAACCACCACACTGCTCTTCAAGGGACTAGATAGATTGGATAATTTCTATTGTTCTGTCTTCTCTGATTCTTTCAGAGTCTTCTTATACTTGTTTTTATATAATATTCAAGCTTTTTACTTGTACTTAGTGGAAAGAATAGGGAAAAGTATGTATACCTAATCTTCCCAAAGAACCATATGTATATTTTAAATTTCAATCTCTTATATGTTTGTCTTCAGTTCTTTTTTGCCACACTTTCTTAGAAATACACTGCATTTCAGGATATTTGGGGTACTCTTAAGCTTCTGTGGTCAAGCCTGGGAACCTAGCCATCGTTTAGAGTACTAAACAGACAGAATAAGAAATCAGTTTGGGAACCTGACCTTTTTTGAAGTTGCATGTTACAGCCAGTGGAGAGGAGGGGAAGGAGAGAAAGGACCATTTCTGTGACTTCTCCCAAGTCTTGGTTTGAAAAGGAGAGTACTGCTTCATGCTTTAGGATATGACAGCATCAAAGCAACCAGTTTCCTGGTATTTGTATTTTTTAGGATTCTCTAATAGTGACTCACAAAAATCTGTTCAAGCTAGTCAGCCTAAACCAAAAAGAATTATTATTATTGTTTCTTTTTACAAAGATTCAGCAGTGTCTCATGGACCCCAGCGGCAGGAATACAGTTACGTGTCTGGAAGAGACTGCAATTAGCCTGGGAAGCCCTTGAGATTCAAACTCGTTTTCTTCATAGACCAGCTTTCCCTGCTTCTCCATCTGTGTGGCAGAGTACAATAGTCCGTGGTTCCTGTGTTTACATGTTATAGTTCCAGCTGTCGACAGACCAAACTTCTCAGGAAATTCAAATTTTTAGGAGTGGGAAATGATTGGCCCAGCTTGGTTAGGGATCCTCCTGCAATCCAGTTGGCCTTGGCCAGGGTGAAGGGTTAAGTGGTATAGCAGTGGTTGATGGATGGTGATGCTTAGCTGGTGAAACACCCCAAAAAGTGTCTGTTTCAATAAATGCTTTTAGACAATTTTCATTGCTCCCAAGATAAAAATAACTGATAATATAACCTCATCAATTAGAAAATCCAAACCTCCCCTTAACTCCTATCCCTTCCCCCCACCACCATTATTTACCCCTGGTTTTGCTATGGTACAGTTAATGTTTTCCTGTTAGACATAGATCATAGCATGCAATAGTAGTTTTCCCCTATACCCCAATATTATAAACTCTTTGTACAAAATTCATACCTTTGAAGTAGTTCATGCAAGAACTTATTTATATTTGTAGTGTTAATTGGTGGGTACATATAAACCCCTTTCAATCATGTTTATCTTCAATATGGCATTATTACTTATAGATCCACTAATGAACTGCCTTCACTTCTATCCATTCCCTTACATTTAAGTTCAACTTCATTAGCTAACCATTCACTCATCTCTAGCTTCTGTGTATCTCTAGATCCCCTGTGTTTTGTATTATAAAGCCTCTGACTTCACCTTTACCATGGTCATAAAAGTGAAATCATACAGTATCTATCTTTTTGTGTCTGGCTTATTTCATTCAGTATTGTGTCCTCAAAGTTTATCCCTCTTGTCAAGTGCTTCATTCCATTGTATTTATACCACATTTTATTTATCCACTGGTCTGTTCATGGGCACTTGGATTATTTCCATCTTTTGGCAATTGGGAATAGTGCTGCTGTGACTATCAGTGTGCAAATTTGTCTGTTTGTGTCACTGCTTTCAGCACTTTTGGGTATATACTGAGTAGTGGTATTGCTGATAGTCATAGGGGAACTCGATATTTAGTTTTCGAAGACTGTCAGACTGTCTTCCATAGTGGCTGTACCATTGTACATTCCCATCAGCAGTGCATAAGTATTCTAATTTCTCCATATCCTCTCCAGCATTTGTAGTTTCTTATTTAATAACAGCCATTCTTATAGGTGTGAGGTGGTATCTCATTGTAGTCTTGATCTGTATTACCGTTATAGCTAATGAAAATGTAGCTATGGATTTTTAATATATGACGTTTATCATGTTGAGAAAGTTTCCTTTGATTCCTACTTTTTAAAGTGTTTTTATCATTAAAGGATGCTGAATTTTGTCAAATGTCTTTTCTGTGTCAGTTGAGATGATCATGTGGTTTTTCCTTTTTGATTTGTTAATGTGGTCTGTTACATTCATTGATTTTCTTGTGTTGATCCACCCTTGCATACTTGTGATAAAACCCACTTGATCATGGTGTATTATTCTTTTAATATGTTGTTGTATTTGATTTTCAAATATTTTGTTGAGGATTAAAAAAAATTTATTTATTAATTTAAAAAAATTAAACCAAATAAAACATTAGCATATATAATCAGTAATTCACAATTTCATCACTTAGTTGCATATTCATCATTTCTTAGAACATTTGCATTAATTCAGAAAAAGAAATAAAAAGACAATAGAAAAAGAAATAAAATGAAAACAGAAAAGAAAAAAAAAGATTATACCTACCGTACTCCTTACCCCTTGTTTTCATTGATCACTAGCATTTCAAACTAAATTTATTTTACCATTTGTTCCCCCTATTATTTATTTTTATTCCATATGTTCTACTCATTTGTTGACAAGGTAGATTAAAGGAGCATCAGACACAAGGTTTTCACAATCACACAGTCACACTGTGAAAGCTATTATCATTGTTCAGTCATCATCAAGGAACATGGCTACTGGAACACAGCTCTACATTTTCAGGCAGTACCTTCCAGCCTCTCCATTACATCTTGAATAACAAGGTGATATCTACTTAATGCATAAGAATAACCTCCAGGATAACCTCTCGACTCTGTTTGGAATCTCTCAGCCATTGACACTTTGTCTCATTTCACTCTTCCCCCTTGTGGTCTAGAAGGTTTTCTCAGTCCCTTGATGCTGAGTCTCAGCTCATTCTAGGATTTCTATCCCACGTTGCCAGGAAGGTCCACACCCCTGGGAGTCATGTTCCACGTAGACAGGGGGAGGGTGGTGAGTTTGCTTGTTGTGTTGGCTGGAGAGAGAGGCCACATCTGAGCAACAAAAGAGGCTTTCTTGGGGGTGACTCTTAGGCCTAAATTTTAAGTAGACTTGATCTATCCTTTGTGGGGTTAAGTTTCATATGAACAATTGTTGAGGATTTTTGCATATATGTTCTTTGGAGTTATTGGTTAGAAGTTTTCTTTTTTTGTATCTTTATCTGACTTTGGTATTAGGGTAATGTTGGCTTTATAGAATGAGTTTGTTTCCTCTTCTTCAGTTTTTTGGGAGAGTTTGAGCAGAAATGGTGTTAATAAATTCTTCCTGAAATGCTTTGTAAAATTCACCTGTGAAGCCATCTGATGGTCCTGGGCTTTTCTTTAGTAGTAGGTTATTTATTTAATTAAAAAATTCCTGGGCAACTGTTATTTTTTTTAATTGTAAAATATATCATATATACAAAGCAACGAAAGGAAAAATGATAATTTTCAAAGCACATTTCATAAGTAGTTACACAGTAGATCCCAGAGTTTGTCATGTGCTACCATTCCACCATTTCAGATTTTTCCTTCTAGCTACTCTGAAACACTGAGGGTAGAAGGAATATTAATATAGTGATTCAGCAGCCATACTTGTTTGTTAAATCCCTCTCCCAGTCTATAGGGGATCTTTTAGGCAATGCCCATTCTGACTTTTTCATGTTGAAAAGGGGTGTCAACACTAAGAATAGGGGGATGTAATCAATCGATAACCTTGGAGAGTCTGCTCCCTTCAGGATTTATCTGACCTAGGAACCCTCCGGGAATTATAGGTTCCAGGAAAGCAAACTTAGTGCATGAAATCTTCATAGAGTCTCAGTTTGAGTCCTAGGTGTTTTTTAAGAGTCAACAGGGGCGATGTTTGTTGGGGTTTAGCAAACCGTGGCTTTTAGTACTGTCTAACTGAAGCTTGCATAATAGTAGCTTCCAGAATAGTCTCTTGACTCTATTTGATCTCTCTTGGTCACTGATGCCACACTTCTTTTCCCCTTTTATGGTCTGGAAAGCATTGTCAATTCCACAGGGCCAGATTCATCACCGAGAGTCATGCCCCGTATTGTCAGGGAGACTTTCACTCCTGAATGTCATGTCCTACATAGGGGGGAGGGTAATGATTTTCCTTGCAGAATTGGGCTTAGAGAGAGAGAGAGAGGCCACATCTGAGTAACAAGAGATGTTTCCTGGAAGCAACTCTTAGCCCTCATTATGGATGTCTTAGCTTCTCCCCTACGGAAATAAGTTTCATAAGGGCAAGTCTCAATATGAAGGTCTTGGCCTATTTTCTTGGGAGTCCATGGTTGAGAGAGGTTACCTGGGTTTCCCAGATGGGAAAGTTTAATAGTTCCATATATATGAAAAATAATATATTTAATATTATTATAAATAATACCATATATATAATATTATATATATATATTTATACCCCCCCCCTTTGGACCCTCAAGGGACTCTGCCAATACTTTTTTTTTCTTACCAATGCTTTTTAATTATCAGCCCACCATGGTCTGAGATGTATCCGGGTATTTCATTAAGCTATACAGAATTATAAGTCTTCGTTCTGGTTTTGGATTCCTGTAGTTTGGGTTGTTTAAATGAGCCATCCGGACAGGTTGATTTAGATTGTGTTACTGAAAGGTTAGGTTCTAGACATAATAAACCTCTCTTCTCTGCCTTTGGTCTCATATAGTAGGTGAAGGTCTAGAGTACACACACTAACATCTTTTACCCTGTATTCTGATTTACCTTAGACTCAGCCAGATTGGCTTCGTTTCTAACTCTAATTGAGGCCTGGTCTCTTTTTTTGTTACTTTACCTTTATTATATATAGCTATGCTAACTGTCAGGGCTGTAGCACTCCATTTCTGGGTCTTAGGTATTACAGAATTATTTAAAATTCCTGGGAAGTGCCACCTGATAACACATATACTCAGTGTCTCAGAATCTAGAAATACATTTATAACTTGAGACTAAATGTTACTGCTATAAGGGCTTATAATCTAGGCTCCAGTTTTCTTATAAGTAATTTTTTTGTTTGTTTTAATATTTTTTTATTGTGAAATATAACATATGTACAAAAAAAGCAATACGTTTCCAAGTACATTTTAGCAAGTAGTTACAGAACAGATTTTAAAGTTGAGTATGGGTTACAGTTCCATAATTTTTTGTTTTTTCTTCTAATTGCTCTAAGACACTGGAGACTAATAGAAATTTCAGTATAGTGATTCAGCAGTCATACTCATTTGTTAAATCCTATCTTCTTTAAATAATATATATGCATAAAAACAATACATTTCAAAGTACATTGCAACAATTAGTTGTAGAACGGATTTCAGAGTTTGGTATGGGTTACAATTCCATAATCTTAGGTTTTTATTCCTAGCTGCTCTAAGGTACTGGAGGCTAAAAGAAATACCAGTATAATGATTCAGCACTCACACTCATTTGTTAAACCCGACCTTCTCTGTATAACTCCACCATTTCCTTTGATCTTTCTCCCACTCTTCAGGAGTTTGGGCTATGCCCATTCTAACTTTTTCATGTTGGAAGGGGCTGTTGAGAATATGGGATGGGGGATGGAACTAGTTGATGTTCTGGAAGGGGGCTGGCCCCTCTGCATTTCAGGACTTATCTGCATTTCAGGGACCCATCTGGAGGTTGTAGGTTTTGGAGAGTTATACTAGTGCATGAAACATTTGTAGAATCTTATATAATGCCCTAAGTATTATTTAGGATTGGCAGGAATGGTTTTGGTGGGGTTTGGCAAGTTATGATATGTGGCAATGTCTAACTAAAGCATACGTAAGAGTGACCTCTAGTGTAGCTTCTTAATTCTATTTGAACTCTCTGAGCCACTATACCTTATTTGTTACACTTCTTTCTCTCTTTTGATCAGGATGACATTGTTGATCCCACAGTGCCAGGACCAGGCTCATCCCTAGGTGTCGTCTCCCATGCTACTAGGGAGTCTTTCATCCCTGGATATCATGTCCCATGTAGGGTGGAGAGCAATGGTTTTACTTGCAGAGTTGGGCTTAGGGAGAGAAAGGCAACCTTTGACCAACAAAAGAGGTCCTCTGAAGTAATTCTTTGGAATACCTACAGGTAGGCTAAGCTTCTCCGCCTCATGTAAAAAGCTTCACAACAGCTAGCCTCAAGATCAAGAGCTTGGCGTATTGTTTTGGGTGTCTTCAGTGTTTAACAGAGTCAGGGGTTTCCCCAGTGGTAAAGTTTAATAGTTCCACATTTTTTTGTCCCATCCCTCAAGGGACTTTGCCAATACTTTTTTATTACCTGCTTATTATACTTCTATTATCCAGGCATTACATTAGGCTATCCAGGATTAAAGGTCCTCATTCTTATTCTGGGCTCCCTATGTTTAGTTGTTTAAGTGATCTATCTGGAGAGATTGAGTTAGGTTGTGTGCCACAGAAAATTTAGGTTCTGGACAAGATAAACCTTTCTTACTTTGGTCTCAAAGAGTAGGTGAGATTCTGAAACATAGACAATATCTTCCTTACCCTTGTATTCTGAATTACCTTAATCCCTACCTAATTGGCTTCATTCTTATCTCTAAATTCCAGGTTATACATATGTAAAACAGCCTCTCAAATTCAAGAAATAACAGTTACTGCTCTAGACTAAACATGACTGCTATAAGAGCTTACAATCTAGGCCCCTGCATTTTCGAAATGAAACCATACAATATTTTGTTTTGTTTCTGGCTTATTTTACTTCACAGAATGTCCCACAGGTTTATTCACAGTGTTGCATGCCTCACAATTTTGTTCCTTTTTGTAGCTGCACGGACGATCATATGTATACACCATCATTCACCAACCTACTTCTCAGTCAGTGCATCCTTCAGCCACCTCCATCAATTATGTTTTAAAGAAAATTTTAAAAATGAGACAAAAGTCTTTTATGTTTACTTATTTCTATTTTTGGCTTTCTTCATGCTTTGTATACTTTCATGTTTCTATCTGGTGTCATTTTCTCTCTGTATAAAAACCTTCCTTTAACATTCTTATAATGCAGGGCTTTTGACAGTGAATCCCCTCAGCTTTTGTCTGTCTGAAAAAATTTTTTACCTTCATTTAAAAAAATATGTTTTCACTGGGTATCACATTCTAGGTAGATGGAGACATCGTTCGTCATCTTATGACTCTCACAGTTCGGATGAGAAGTCTGTAGTCATTATTAAGCCTTTTCTTCTGTCATACATACAAATGCTTTTTTTCTTTGGCTACCTTTAAGATTTTTCTTTTACTGTTTTTAGGAATTTGATGTGTCTTGGCGTGGTTTTCTTTGTTTTTACTCTTGTGTGTTTCCTTTGAGGTTTACTGAAGTGTAGTTTGTGGGTTTATGGTTTCAGTGAAATTTGGACATTTTTTTCATTTTAATATCTTTAAATATTTTTCCTGTGTTACTCCTGTTTTTCCCCCCATCTCCACTGTTTCTCCTCTCCTTCTGTGTTTTCAATTATACATACGATTGACCACTTGTTACTGTTCCTTAGTTCACTGAGACTGCTTTTTTCCCCCCTCTCTTTTATTGCTCTCTGTACTTCCATTTGGATAGTTTCTATTGCTCTGTCTTCAAATTCACTCTTCTCTTTTTGGCAGTATCTAATCTGCTATTACCCTTTGAAGTTTAAATTTTAGATATATTTTTCATCACTACAAGTTACATTTGGTTCCTTTTTCTATCTTCCACTTCTCTCCTCACTGCTTGTTTTCCTTTAAATATTTGAATTTAGTTATGGTACTTGTTTTAACGTTTTTGTGTGCTAACTCCATCATTGCTGTTGTTTCTTTCTCTGTTTCCTCCTGATTATAGGTTACATTTTTCTGCTTCTTGACATACCTAGTAATTTTTATTGGATGCTGAATGTTGTGATGTCTGGCATTTATATTGGACTTTGTTCTGTTGGACAGTTGTTATTTGTCATTTAATCTGATCCTTTTGAGGCTTGTTTTTAATTTTGTTAGAAGTGTTTTTATTCTAGGGATTGTTTAGTCTCACAATAAAGGTGTGACTCTTCTGGAGTCACTACTCACTGTCCCAAGGGATCAATGAATGACTGTTTGGTGAGAGCACAAATGATTCCCAGCCCTGTATGAGCTCTGGGAACTATTCAGCTGACAGCTCCCAGGTTGCTCTCTCTAACAGACCATATGGAATTTCACATTACATCTGCGTTTATTATTATTCAGCAAAGACCCTAGGGAGATCCCTCTATTTCTGGAGCTCTTTTCTTCCTAGCTCCTTACTCACTCAAACTCTGCTACACAGTTCCTAGCTATCTCAGATTCCCTGAACTCTCATCCCTGACTTTTCAATTCAGAGAGAGCCACCATGCTTTGCTTGAGATCCCTCTCCCTCTTCCACATGCACTCATCTGGCATTCACCTACTTATAGAAAGTAGGTGTGATTGACGGGCTTCCTTTCTTTCAGGGATTGTGCGAGCTTTTGTTTAGTGTCTGCAAACAGTCGTTTCATATGTTTTGTATAGTTCCCTGGTTAGTTAAGGCTAGAGACTTGATTTGATTTTTGGTACTCTATCATAGCTGGAGAGAAAGACTTGCATATGCTCTACAAGTTAATCTCATCATAGTGGTTTTTTTTAAATCTTCCTGATCCTTTCTTCTGCCTATTGTGATGGAATCTTTGGCTTTTAGTTTGCCTATTCAGTAAGGAGAAGTAACCCAGAACAACCCCAGAGCATTCCTGTATGATTACTCTGAGACTGGCTAAGTGAAAGTTGGTTTGCCAAACATATCACCCATAAGTCTTTGGCTTCAGGCCTGTTAGAGGTCTATTGATTGATTTATTCATTAACGTATAGTCAGCAGAGCTTTTATTGGGCTCCTGTTGTATGCCATGTACTACCCTTGTTGTTGTGCAGCAGCAGTGAACTGTTAGTCTTCATAGATTCCTTGGTTGAAGAATGCTTTTTAACCAGGCATTCTTTAAGACCCTTGGGGGTCTGAGATAGGTGTATTAGCTAGGGTTCTCTAGAAACAGAATCAGCAGGAGATATTTGTAAATATATAAGATTTATAAAAATGTCTCATGCAACCGTGAAGATGTGAGAGTCCAAGGTCTGTAGGGCAGACCATGAGCTGGCAGCTCCAATGAATGTCCTCAGTGAACTCTCAGAAGAGGCTGGGTGGTTGAAGCAGAAAGAGGGATTGTCTCTTCTGAATCTTCCTTAAAAGACTTCCAGTGATTAGATTAAGCATCACTCATTGCAGAAGACACTTTCCTTAGCTGATTGCCAATATAATCAGCTGTGGATGCAGCCAACCTGCTCATGATTTACGTCCATGGAACATCCTCACGGCAACAGATAGGCCAGGGCTTGCTTGACCAGATAATTAGGCACTTATCACCTGGCCAAGTTGACACATGAACCTGACCATCACAATAGGTAAAGTATAATCTTTGCCGTCTAGTGTTTATGACTGTGACAGATTAATAAACAAATCAGACTGTTTTGTTATGATATGGTCAGTGCGATGATATAGAAAGGCACTAAGGGATCGTTCCTCCTTGCTCTTCTGCCCCTGGAATTATTTATTTATTTTTGCCCTGGAATTCTTGCAGGGAACTCAGCTCTTCACCTTTAAAGTGAGTGAAAACTGTTACCTACCATTTAAGGACATCAACTCTTTCCCATTTGTTCTAGTTTGCTAGCTGCCAGAATGCAATATACCAGAAATGGAATGGCTTTTAAATGGGGAATTTAATAATTTGCTAGTTTACAGTTCTAAGGCCAAGAAAATGTCCCAATTAAAGCAAGTCAATAGAAATGTCCAATCTAGGGCATCCAGGGAAAGATACCTTGGTTCAAGAAGGCTGATAAAGTTCAGAGTTTCTCAGTCTCAAGTGGAGGGGTACATGGCGAACACAGAGTTTCTCTCTCATCTGGAAAGGCACACGGTGAACATGGTCAGGGTTCCTCTCTCATCTGGAAGGGCACATGATGAACACGGCATCATCTGCTAGCTTTCTCTCCTGGTTTCCTGTTTGATGAAGCTTCCTGGGAGGCATTTACCTTCTTCATCTCCAAAGTGCTGACTGATGGATTCTCTGCTTCATGTTGCTGCAGCATTCTCTGCTCTCTCCAAATCTCTTTCTTTCTCCAAAATGTTCCCTCTTTTATAG
Source organism: Myrmecophaga tridactyla (assembly GCA_004026745.1). Taxonomy (NCBI): domain Eukaryota; kingdom Metazoa; phylum Chordata; class Mammalia; order Pilosa; family Myrmecophagidae; genus Myrmecophaga; species Myrmecophaga tridactyla. The sequence goes on along the minus strand of PVIY010038160.1, from coordinate 9,389 downwards.
GACTCCAGAAACTTATCAAGATCCACCCAAATGGGTGAGACATGTCGTCACCTAATCCAGCTAAACAACCACTCTTGATTAAATCACATCTCCAGGGAGATGATCTAATTATAGTTTCAAGCATGCAGTGTTGAATAGGGATTATTCTGCCTTTATGAAATGGGATTTAGATTAAAACATGGCTTTTCTAGGGGACATACATCCTTTCAAACCAGCACACCATTATTTCTCACTCCCATTCTATTCATAGTTAGATGTTGTGCTCAGGAATTTTGGGAATACTGTTGATTTTCTGTCCCTTTCAGGGGCTTCCACTGAAGTTTAGCTGAAGCCTCAGGGTGAATGCCCTGAATTGGGCTTTTTAGTTAGAGGTAGGTTTATGTCTTAACTTTGATATTGACCATCTGAGTAACTTTAAGCAAATCCCTGAACTTCTCTGAGTCTTGTCCTCTTTTGTGAATGGAGCTGGCAATACCTATCACCTACTTTGCTTAATCTTTCACTCAACAAATATTTTGTGCATGGTATTGTTCTAAATACAAGGAAGATGTAGACCTCTTATGAAGCTTATGAATTATTTGGGAGAGACAGACTTTAAAAACACACTAGTAAATCTATACTATATTAGATGGCAGATAGTGCTAGGGAGAAAAAATAAACTAAGAAAAAGAGGCATATATTAGTTTTCTATTGCTGTATAACAATTATCCCCAAATTTAGCAGCTTAAAACAAATGAAACATTACTGTAAGCAGTTTCTGAGGCTCAAGAATCTGGAGTGGGTTAGCTGGCTTGGGGTTGCTTATGAATTTGTAGTCTAACTATTGGCCAGAACTGCTGTGATCTAGAGGCTCAACTTGGGCTGAAAGATCCACTTTCACGCTCATTTACTTGGTTGTTTATCCTCAGTTGTTTCCTGGCTCTTGGGTGGAGGCCTCAGTTCCTTGCTACCTGGGCTTCTCCACAGGGCTTCCTAAAGGCCCACACCACATGGCAGATGTCTTACCTGAGAGCAATTGATGAGAGAGAAAAAAAGAGAAAGTGAGTGTGCATATGTGTGCCAAGAGAGAAACCAGAAGCTGCGGTCTTTTTTTAACCTAATCTCAGCAGTGACACACCATCATTGTTTCCATGTTTTTTTTGGTCACATAGATCACCGTTCTTTCAGTATGGGATGGGACTACACAATGATGTGAACACTAGGATAACAAGGGTCACACCAGGGTCATATTTGAGGCTTGCTGCCACAGAGGGAGAAGAAATAGGGCATGGTAGTCATTAGCATTTTATATCAATAACAGGGAAGGTGTCACCAAGAAGGTGACATTTGAGAAGAAATTTGAGTGAAGTAAGGTCTAAGCCAAGCCATATCTGCGGAAAAAGTGTTTCAGACAGTGGAAATAAACAGAGTTAAACATCATGAGGCAGGAGCATGCTTAGAATATGGAAGAAACAGGAAGTAAAAATGACTGGAGCAAAGTGAGTGAGGAAGGATGAGTTCAGAGAATTAATGGGGCCAGATCATTCTGGACCTTGTAGACCATTTAAAGATGTTGGCTTTTAATCTGATTGAGGTGGGAGGTTTGATATAGTGCAGCTTACTTTTTTTTTTTTTT
>PVIY010038159.1:9283-24211 GCA_004026745.1 Myrmecophaga tridactyla | reverse complement strand
TTGAGAAACAGCTTTTGGCCTGCTACTGGGCCTTAGTAGAGACTGAGCGCTTAACCATGAGTCACCAAGTTACCAGGAGCCGTGAGTTGCCTATCATAAGCTAGGTGTTGTCTGACCCACCAAGCCATAAATGGGGCATGTGCAGCAGCACTCTGTTGTAAAATGGAAATGGTATATACGAGATAGGGCCAGAGCAGGTCCTGAAGGCACAAGTAAGTTACATGAGGAAGTGGCCCAAGTGCCCTTGGTCTCCACTCCTGCCACATTATCTTCTGTTTTGCAGACCAGAGCTATGGCCTCTTGGGGAGTTCCTTACAGTGAATTGACTGAGAAAGAGAAAACTCAGGCCTGGTTTATGGGTAGTTCAGCATGATATGCAGGTACCACCCAAAAGTGGACAGCTGCAGCACTACAACCCCTTTCTGGGGTGTCCTTGAAGGACAGTGGTGAGGGGAATCCTCCCAGTGGGCAGAACTTCGAGCAGTACATGTGGTTGTTCATTTTGCTTGGAAGGAAAACTAGCCAGAGGTGCGTTTGTATACTGACTCATGGGCTGTTGCTAATGGTTTGGCTGGATGGTCAGGGACCTGGAAAGACCATAATTGGAAAATCGGTGACAAAGAGATCTGGGGAAGAAGTATGTGGATAGACCTTTCTGAGTGGGCTAAAAACATGAAGATATTTGTGTCCCATGTGAATGCACACCAGAGGGTGACTTCAGCAGAGGAAGGTTTTACTAATCAAGTGGATAAGATGACCCGTTTTGTGGATGCCAGTCAGCCTCTTTCCCCAGCAACTGCTGTCATTGCCCAATGGGCTCAAGAACAAAGTGGTCATGGTGGTAGGGATGGAGGTTATGCATGGGCTCAGCAACATGGACTTCCACTCACCAAGGCTGACTTGGCTGCAGCCACTGCTGAGTGCCCAATCTGCCAGCAGCAGAGACCTACACTCAGCCCCTGATGTGGCACCATTCCCCGAGGTGACTAGCCAGCTACATGGTGGCAGGTTAATTACATTGGACTGCTCCCTTCATGGAAGGGATAGCAATTTGTTCTAACTGGAATAGACACATATTCTGGATATGGGTTTGCTTTCCCTGCATCCAGTGCTTCTGCCAAAACTACCATCTGTGGGTTTACAGAATGCCTTATCCATCGTCATGGTTTTCCACATAGCATTGCTTCTGATCAAGGAACACACTTCACAGGCTACTCATGCCCCTGGATCAACAAGCAAAGAAGGGGAGTGCATTATTGTCTGGGGTGATTGACCCTGACTGTCAGGGGAAAATAGGACTGCAACTATACAATGAAGGTAAAGAAGAGTTATCTTGGAATATAGGAGATCCCCTAGGGCGCCTTTTAGTACTACCATGCCCTGTGATTAAAATCAATGGCGAACTGCAACAACCCAATCCAACAAACTACCAATGGCTCTGAAACTTCAGGAATGAAGGTTTGGGTCACCCCACCAGGCAGAGACCCACGGCCAGCTGAAGTGCTTGCTTAGGGTAAAGGGAACATGGAATGGGTAAGTGGAAGTAGGCAGTGATAAATAGGAACTACAACCACGTGATCAGTTACAGAAATGAGGACTGTGATGCTGTTTTGTTCATGTTATACTATTTAAGTTGTAAGAGATCAAGTTTAAGAATGAATGTTACCCAAGGACTTGCGCCCTATTGTGGAGAGAGTTACTGTGTTTCCAGTTGTATACAAGACAGTTGAATATTGTTAGGTGAAAGAAAAAAATGTATGTTTTAATGCTTTTTATTTAGAAATTAGGTATGGTTTAAGGTGATACATATAGCTGCCAAGTTGACAAGGGGTGGACTGTCACAGTCAGCTTCACGTGTCAGCTTGGCTGAGTGGTGGCACCTGCTTGTCTGGTTGGGCAAGTGCTGGCCTGACTGTTGCAATGAGGACACTTCATAGGATTAGATCATGATCACGTCAGCTGCATCCACAGCTGATTCCATTTGTAATCAGCCAAAAGGAGTGTCTTCTGCAATGAGTGATGCTAAATCTAATCACTGGAAGCCTTTTAAGGAGTATTCAGAAGAGACAGGCTCTCTTCCTGCTTTGGCTGGTGAGCCTCTCCTGTGGAGTTCATCCAGACCCTCCACTGGAATCATCGGTTTCACAGCCTGCCCTGCAGATTTTGGACTCTGCGTTCCTGCAGTCATGTGAGACACTTTTATAAATTTTATATTTGCCAGTGTTCCCTGTTTACTCTGTTTCTCTAGAGAACCCTAACTAATACATATCCCTTTCCCCTTCTTCTCAATGACCCACAGGATTTCAATCTACCCAATTTTTACCCTTTATCTCCCCCATTATTTATTTGTTTTAATCCTTATTATTATAATTATTATTATTATTTTTTTCCATCATCTGTCCATGCCCTGGATAAAAGGAGTATCAGACCCAGGGTTTTCCCAATCACACAGTCACACTGCAAAAGCTATATAGTTATACAGTGTTCTTCAAAAATTAAGGCTGTGGAACACAGTTCAACCGTTTCTGGTATTTCCCTCTAGCCACTCCAATACATCATAAACAAAAAAGGGATTATCTATATAATGAGTAAGAATAACATCCAGGATTACCTCTTGACTCTGTTTGAAATCTTTCAGCCACTGAGACTTTATTTTATTTCAGTCTTCTCTTCCCACTTTGCATTTCAGGACTCATCTGGCCCAGGAACCCATCTAGAGGTTATAGGCTTCTAGAAAGTTACCCTAGTGCATGGAACCCTTGTAGAATCTTATATAATGCCCCAGGTGTTCTTTAGTATTGGCAGGAATGGTTTTGGTTGGGGGTTGGCAAATTATGGTAGGTACCAATGTCTAACTGAAGCTTGCGTAAGAGTGACCTTCAGTGTAGCCTCTTGACTCTATTTGTACTCTCTCAGCCACTGATAATTTGTTACACTTCTTCTCCCACTCTGGTCAGGATGACATTGTTGATCCCATGGTGCCAGGTCCAGGCTCATCCATGGGAGTCATCTCCCACACTGCCAGGGTCATGTCCTATGCAGGGGGGGAAACAATGGTTTCGCTTGCAGAATTGGCTTAGAGAGAGAGAGGCCACATCTGAGCAACAAAAGAGGTCCTCTGGAAGTAACTCTTAGGCGTACCTATAGGTAGGCTAAGCCTCTCTGCTACATAAATACGCTTCACAAGAGCAAGCCTCAAGATCAACAACTTGGACTATTGATTTGGGTGTCCCTAATGTTTGACACAGTATCAGGGGTTTCCATCATGGTAACATTTAATAGTTCAAAATGGCAAAAATTTTAAAAATAACTATGCTAAAGGAAATAGATTCTGGCATTCACTGTGTTGGGAAAAATCTTTCTGGGTCACAATTTGGCAATATAGTTCAAAGTTGAACCTAGTAATCTTTTGACCTAATAATTCCACACTTAGCAGCTTATCCTACAGAGTAATAAAAAAATAAATTATGACTAATGCTTACTGCACATTTATTGTGTACGAGGCACTGGGCCAAGCAATTTACCTGCTCTATATCATTAAACCTCCCCCCAGCAGTCCTATGAGACAGGTACTGCTATTGCCCCCTTTTATGTTTGGTTGAGGAAATCAAGGATCACCCAACTAGTAGGTAGTTAGAAAATTAAATACTTGCTTCCTGTTAACTAATTTTTTAATTTTGGAGAAAAATAGAAACAACTTAAGAATCTAATTACATTGTGAACTGATTAACAGCACTGAATTATATATTTGGGGCTGGAAAGGGTTTTTTAAGATTGTATATATGTTACTAAAATAATTTTTTTTAAAGTCTGATAGGAATTTGTTATATAGTTATAAAATAGAATTTATTAAATTACACAGTTATAAAATGGAATTCAGCCATTTATACTGGAAACAATGGTGTAAAATATTTCTTGACAGATGTCTCTAATATATTAAGCATGAAAATAGGTTGTGAGTATATAAAATATCTCATATTTAAAAAAAAAATAAGTATCTAAATATTTGCCTGTGTATACCCAGACTCATTTTTTACAGTCTCAAAGTATAAACACTAAAATATTAATATGACATGTCTGGAATGTGGAATTTTCTTTTTTTGTTGTTGCTTTTTATTTTTTCTACTTTGGACACATTTTTTTTTTTAATATATAATTTTCCTCCTACCCCTGATGCCTTTTTTAAAACAAGACCAATTAAAATGTGTTAATTATCTCAAGTGGAAAATAGAACCCAGGGCAGTACACTTAGTGGACAATAAGGCAAAGCAGGCAGGCTCGGAGAAGCAGGTAATTGGACTTTTTAAATATTTTCTTGTCTAGCAGTGAGAAAAGTTTGAAGTGCACAGCAGAAAGAGATTGTAGAGCTCTGTCACTTTATAAAAAACACAAGAAGGAGGCTCTCTGAAGCTGAATTGTTTAGTCATTTGCCCATGTTCCTCCAAATGGAATAGAGATTGAACTTGGGGCCAAAGGGGCCCATGGATAGAATTCTGGGGATACCTGAACCTGAATGGGAGAAAACTATCTTTATTTTTACTAATATCTAGCCTAAATGAGGTTAGAATTTCCCTCATTTATGAAAGTAGGCTAGAAAGCATCTATATTTTCATATCACGTTACAGATGTTTATATTATTTGCATTTATCATTACTTTGATATAGTAATTATTAGATCTGCCCCTTGGTATTCTTATTTAGTACAATTAAAGAAGCATACATATCACACATCCAATTTAAAAAATATGTGTTTTGCCAATCATATTTCAAAGTAATTGGTTTACTTTGCAATCCTATGTATTTTAATTTTATGTGTTTAAAATCATGTTTCTGGTAAGGGGTTCTTAGACTTTATCAAAATGACACAGACTAGGTTAAGAATTCCTGATTGAAAATCTGTGGCTCCAACAGGTCTAGCCAGTCAGGAATTGCCTCCAGCCCTCTAAGATACTCCTTGAGGCCTCTTTCCCTGAGGCCAAAACATGGCTACAGAGAGTCTGGTTAGGAGAGTGTGCAACCGGCGACTGGCCCATAGCAGGCATGTACTGTGTGTCTGTTGTCTTCTCTTCTCCCTTGCCACTTCGTATGGCCAACATCCCTGTTTATAAGCCAGTTAAAAAAATAAGAAGTTAGTAATTGCCTTAAAAAAATTTTTTTTTCACCACTGTCATCTGTTTAACCAGATTCAATGGGGCTGCTTTCCACCTGACAAATGTGTGAACAGATTACCCATTCAGACATCTGCTGAGCATGGACCAGGTACAAGGCCCATGGTGTGGTCCTTGGAGGCACAGAACAAACTGTTGTCACCTGTCCTCAAGCAGATCACTCTCCAACAGGAGAGTGAGAGAGGTGTTTACAAATCTTTTTTTTTGCATAGGCAGGCACCGGGAATCAAACCTGGGTCTCTGGCATGACAGGCAAGAACTCTGCCTGCTGAGCCACTGTGGTCTGCCCTATACAGATCATTTTTAACAGAAGGTGGACAGTGGAAAGAGCATTGGAGCTTGATTTTTAAATGTGGCTGTGCACTTATTCCTGGAATTTCTGTGCTTGCCTACATTTTTCTTTGTCAAGGTTTGGCTTGTTTTTTGGTATTCTTGTGAAAAAAAATAACATCCACAACAAGGTGCTAACTATCTTTTCTCCCCTATTGAGTTTGTTTTTCTGCCCTTTTCACTGTTCTGTTCCCACACCTGCAACTGAGTAACACATAGCAGGTGCTCTCTAGTTATTTGTTGATGGATGAAGGTAGATATGTTCTGGTTTTCAAAAGACCTTCACACCCATTGACTTATCTCAGTGGTGCCTAAGGTGTGAGCCTAGAAACAAAGAGCTTATGAAAAATAGACTCCTGGGACTGACCCAGACCTATTGAATCAGAATCTCTGATTTAAAGACCCAGAAATCCGAACTTTAAACAAGTTTTCCCCCTCCGCTTTCCAGTCCACTTCCCCAGTTGAGTCATATGATCACAAAATATGAGAATTACTATCTTAAATGGTCTACACAACCATCCTATAAACTAGGCTTATTATAGATATTAGGAAAATGAACATCGGAAAGGTCAGTGGTTTTGTTTAAGATGATACATCTATAATGTGGCAGCTGGCAAGGGTATAATTCAGGGAAGTGGTGCTAGGCAGGGAGAGGAAATATAAAGAAAATCCTGAGAGCAAGAACCTGTGAATTCAGGCACTAAGAATGGAAGGTGTAAGATGGACATGGAAAGTGACGTTTGGGGGCAAAATCTTGGCCAGAATAATTGCTGCAGTAAATCTAGGCAAGAGGAAGAGAAGGCTTCAGCAAGGCCAAGCGTTTTTGGTATGGAAAAGAGAAAGTCGTAATTATAATGGGAACCATCTACTCTATGCCAGCTCCTCTTTCTTTAATGGCAGGCCCATTGACACTCACAACCCCCTGCAGTATGTTCACTGCCATCTACATGGTAGGGAACTGAGCCTCTGAAGTGTCGAGTTGGTTTGAGGTCACTCAGTGAAGAGATGCCCAGCACCAATCTGGGTTAGATATTTCAGAGTCAAGACCAACAAGACTCATTTCTGGGATGGGTGGGTGAGGCAGATAGAAGAGTTTTAAAGATAATCCCAAAAGATTAAGTCATGTTAACCATGGTGGGGCCAAAATGAAGAGGCTAAGAAGAAATATTCTCTTGGCATGTTGAATTTAAGTAGAAAAGTGGAACTTGATTTTAGCTATAGATTTGGAGTCATCTGTAATGACACATTTATAGTCATAAGGGAGGAAGAGAAGCATTCTCTATCTCCCAGGGATAAGAAAGATGATTTGAAAAATGTTCATATGTAAGGGAGAGTGGGAAGGAAGCAGAAACAAAGAAATGAAGCAAAAACCATAACCAGGACAGGGAAAGAGCATGGAGACTACAGGATAATGGATGCAAAAATGGATTCCCAAAAGGGGCATGGGAGGTGGTCCAGGGTATGAGATACTCAGAAAGGTCAGGCGAGATGAAGACTGGGAAAAGGTCACTACACTTGCTGATAAGAATGTCATTGGTGACATTTTAGAGAGCAGTTTTTGTTGATGCAGGGACAGAAGGCAGAGTAAGAAGTTGTGAGAAGGTCATTAGGAAATGGTGGCTGCAGATGTACCCTGCTCTTCTCCCATCTGTGAATTTCCAGAGGGCTGAGACAGGAAGGTAACTTTGAAGAGGAAACTGGAACAGCCCTGGAGACAAAGAGACAGAGCCTGTAAAAAAAATGGAAAGGCAAGAGAAAAAGTTGTTTCATAGGCACAGAAGGGATTAAGATAGGAGGTACAAATAGATTTGTCCTCTGGAAGGTGAAGGTGATACTTCTTTCTGAGAAACTGTGCAGCTGGAGTCTGCTGGCCTGTAGAGATAGAAAAATCTGGATTTCTCAAGCTATGATCTAAACCAGAAGACATGGTCCTCCAAAAATACAGAGAGGTTAGGGAACCTATTATGTTCACGTTTTCAGTCTTGAAGATAAATCAGGATTTCATCAGTTCTGTTTGGAAAATGTCTAGTCAGTCAAGGAAATATCATTGTTGAAGAAATAGACTGTATCTTCAGAAGCAGATACCGTTACTTGAATGCCTCTAAAAAGCTATAGCCTAGAAATCTTGCTGAATTTGCTTTTGCCATTAATAACAATTATTTAGTGACTGGCATTCTTAGACAGGCAACACACTTACGTTCTTTACAGAAAAGAAAAGAAAAAAAAAACCAAAACTTAAATCTCTCAAGTAGGTTAAATGTTTCCCATTCTCACCTGTCTGTTTTCCTTACTCATCAAGAAACCTAGCCAGCCTTTTACCTACAGATGTTGCAGAGGCAAACTTCAGCCAGGCTTATGTTAAATTGCTGCAAAGCCCCAAATTAATAGGACCTGACTGCCTAAGGCCACACTGCTGGCTGGGACTGAATGCCCTTAATTGCCCTGCCCCTGGGCTTAGAAAAGGGGGCCAGCTCATTTTACTGTGTCTTGGTTAAGCCTCATCACTGATGAGATGCTTCTAGACATAAAATGTTCCAAACAGCCTGTTCCCCGGGAAATGCCTGTAGAAGCTCATAGGTAATAGCAGCTCACTCAGCTGAGCCCACCCATGAGAATTGAGATATTAAAGTTTGATATGCCAGGGAAGCTGTTCTAACCCTGGGTCCAGCTTGCAGCTGCTGCTGTCCTTGCCCACCCCTTGGGCACAGAACAAAGTTGCTCACAACCCCCCACCCCCCACTGCCCGCCCCAGTACAGTGGCCTCCCGCTTGGCCTCTTGGTAACTGGCAGCCCCCTGGCTGCACCCTTCTTCTCCCAGGGCTTCTACACTAGGCTAGACTTCAGTTCAAATCTCAGCTATGCCATTTACCAGGGATGTGATTTCAGGCTTACCCAGCATTTCTGAGCCTGGAAAATGGGAGCATCGGGCTATTGCGAGATGGAAGCAGGAGTGTTTATGAAGCACTTAGCCATGACCCTAATACATAATAGGCTGCAAGGACAGTGCTTCCTATTATAATTTAGTACTATTTGTTATTAGCTCTTAGGCAATTTAATATTTCTAATTTTTTATTTTTTTAATCTCAGATTCCACTGATATATGCTCATTAGAACACATCAAGTGATAAATGGAGTTGTGCAAAGAAAACCTTATTTCCCCCTCTTCTTCTCCAGGGTCATCTTCCACCCTCCCAGAAAGAACCAATACTGAGTTTGGTAGGTACCCTTTGCATGTTTCTCTCTACTCACACTACTAATATACACATGATATCAGGGACTTCTTTGTCTAAGTGTGTATTTTTTGTTATTGTTTGACAAAAATGGGATCAGGCTGTCATCAAACTTACTCTTTTTACTTTCACAAGCATCTCTCTAGGCCAATATTACCAATAAACTTACTCCTTTGAAGAGCCACATGATGTTCTAAACAGCCTATTAATAATATAATAAGTGTATAATATCATGTTACCATAATTTACTCAACTAGCTTCCTGTTGATAATCAGGTTAATTATAGTTTTGTTCTCTGGCACAAATACTATTATTATTATTTCATTATGAGCATCAAACTGGGCCTCCTAAATTTTCACAATTTTGAGGGAAAACCAAAATCTGTGTCTCATATTCTGCATTATTCTTTCTCCAGTTCTACCCATTTTTGTTCCTTCTCCCCTCCCCTCTTCCCTTCTCTCTCACACTCTCTCTTTCCTCCCCATACAAGTTGTTCTAGTTTGCTAGCTGCCGGAATGCAATATATCAGAAATGGAATGGCTTTTTAACAAGGGGAATTTAATAAGTTGCTAGTTTACAGTTCTAAGGCTGAGAAAATGTCCCAGTTAAAGCAAGTCTATAGAAATGTCCAATCAAAGACATCCAGGGAAAGATACCTTGGTTCAAGAAGGCCGATGAAGTTCAGGGTTTCTCTCTCAAATGAGAAGGCACGTGGCGAACACAGTCAGGGCTTCTCTTTCTGCTGGAAGGGCACATGGTGAATACGGCGTCATCTGCTAGCTTAATCTCTTGGCTTCTGGTTTCATGAAGCTCCCCAGGAGGCGTTTTCCTTCTTCATCTCCAATGCACTCTCTGCTTCGTGGTGCTGCAGCATTCTCTGCTCTCTCTGAATCTCTCATTCTCCAAAATATTTCCTCTTTTTTAGGACTCCAATAAACCAATCAAGACCCACCCAAATGGGTGGAGACGTGTCATCCGTTAATCCAGTTTAACAACCATTCTTGACTAAATTACATCAACCAGGGAGATGATCTCATTACAGTTTCAAACATACAGCATTGAATAGAGATTATTCTACCTTTTTGAAATGGGATTTATATTAAAACATGGCTTTTCTTAGGGGGCATACTTCCTTTCAAACCAGCACACAAGTGCTTCTTAGAGCCCCAGTGATAAGCCCGGAAACAAGGGGACACTGAAGGTTTGTTTTCATTTCCGCATGTTATTGGGCCTAGCCTTCAGGGACGCTGTAGTCATTTTATGACAAAGTATTAGTTGTAGGAAGACTTTGCAATCCCTAAGCAAAGGGTCTTATATAGATGAATTACAAGCCTGTGGTCTCCCTGCTCAGTGGACATGCTGTTCTGTCCCTGATGGGATCCTTCTGTTCCATTAGTCTCCTCAGGAAAATCAGAAATATGAGCATTCCCTAAAGCAGAGGAAAGCTGTTTTTCACTCTGAATGTTTTACAATTTCTGTCATAAAATGCATTTCGGATCTCTAGGCTCAGATGTATAAATTGTTTCGTGAGTTTAGATTCCCTCTTCTCCCCACACTCTTTGCCCCTGGCTCATGCAGGGTTCGGTAATTTTAAGGCCAGAGATCCAAAGTCTTGGCCCGTCTTGCTCTCCAGTGTGGTGCCCGTAGGTGGCCAGTGCTGGGCACACAGTGGCACAGGCAGGACTGGCCAGAGAGTGATGGGATTGGGGCTAAGAGCAAATATAGACATATAGGGCTGGAAAGAACTGGCTGAGACAAGCCCCCACCCAAGGAAACTAAATTTAGCCTAATTTAGTATATTCAGTTTGATCTATAGTACGTTAATCAATGGTAGTTTAAAATTCTCTCTAGGTGTTGAACCATATTTACAAATTTATAAACTGTCATTATTTTGGAACTGCTCGTAGTTCAGCTGTCTTCTTCCAGACTTCCTCCACCCCAGCTCACCCCAATGGTTCCAAGCTTCTTGAGGCTTCATATAGACATAAAGGGCAGAAAGGGGGAGGGAGTCTGGAGACCCCTTCCCCGCTCACTGGAACTGGAGGCATGGAAGTTTCCACCAGCCTTTGTTACCCTGTCTGCCTTGGCCTTTGCCCTGCTGGGCATCCTCAGTACTGCCCAAGTCCCACTTCCCTTCCCTGCCCACCTCAGGCCCACAGGAAAATGCTACTCCAGCTTGGACTTGTAGGAGTCAGGGGCAAACATTGCTGCTTTCTTTTTCATTCTGCCACTCTGCTGTCACTACTGCTTTGTTCACTTCCCAGGACCTGCCGCTTATGAGGCATCAGTTGAGAAGCAGGTACCAGAAACTATGTCTATAATCAATCTTGAGCTGCAGAGAACATTCTCTAGAAAGCACCTACAGAGGGCAAAACAGTACAGACATGTAGTCCTCTCTTCTTCTTGACTTTCCTCACATTTCCTCCTCTTACTTTCTCTGTCTTGGTGGAAAAAAACACCAAATTCTGGTTCGTTTCTCCTTGGTGCAATTTGGGAGAGTGTGGCCCCGATAAGTATCTTTTTCATTTGGAAGATGAAGGCTATAACCTCTTTGGTTCTCACCTGTCAGCTTTCTCTTTCTTGTTTAATTTGACACTTCGTGGAAGGGACCAGTGGAGAACCAGATAGAGTAGGGAGGTCGTGGGGAGAGGCGTCTCTTGGTGACACTTCACATTACCTTGTATTGTAATTCTGTATATGTAACTGGTTGCTTTATGTCTCTTACCCATATGCTGGGATATGTGTCCCATGGTGGCAGGGACTGTGCTGTTGTCCACTGTTAAATCCCCAACTCTTTGCACATGACCTGCCACATCGCAGGTGCTCAGTTAGCATTTGCCGAAGCATGAAGGAGCCCTCAAATCAGTGCCCAGGCTGAGGTCCTAACAGTCCTCAGAGCTGAGTTCTCCCAACCCCAAGAGGGCTGACTAGTGCTCCTTAAAGTCCTCATTCGAGGGTGAGAATTGATGCTAGAGACCAGGGCAAGCAGAATGAGCAGTTGGGAGAGAAAGGATAAGGATCTGGGAAACCAGGCATGACCTAGCAAGAGGAGAAGATGGATGACCGCCTGTGTGCTGTCTCCTGGACTGAAATGCCAAGTGTTTATGTCTGAGTATTAAGAACAAGACTCTTCGTCTCCCGGTGCAAGATCCCAGCTGTCACCAAAAGCCATTTTCTATACCTTAACCTGGGTTGAATTCGTAAAGGAAGGAGAGAACCGAATGTAAATCCCATCCACTTTGCTTTTTCATTTGAAAGGGCTTTGTCTGTGTGCCTGTGTGCACGTGATGGAAATCCACAAGTGTGGGGCTCTGTCTTTGTTTCTATACCAGCATTTGTTATTCCCTGTTTTATTGGGAAGCAGCATAAAATAGTGTTTAAAAGTCTTTGAAATCCAAATTCTGCCCTTGTTAAATGTGTGACCTGTTACTTAAACTCTTTAAGCCTCAGTTTCCTTATCAGCAAAACAGGAGAACATGCTTATAATAAATGTTCACAAATGTAACAGGCAGAAAGAAACTTGACCTCAACATTTGTCTCTTTTGGTTGGTATGAGAAACATTATGCCTTCCCAATTTCATTCATTCATTTGTAAACTCATTCATTCAGCACATCTTTCTTGAGCCACCACAGTGTAGTTGCTAAGAGCGTAGATTCTGGAGCCCCACTGTCTGAGATACTGGCTGGGTCTCTTTAGGCAGTGACTTAAGCACTCTATGCCCTCAGTCTCTCCATCTGCAAAAAGCAAGTGTACTAACAGTGCCTACTGCATAGGGTGAGTATTAATGAAGTTAATGCATGTAGAAGGTGGAAAGCACCCAAGAAATGTTCATCACTATTATGATTATGAGCCAGGCACAGAACTAGGGGCTGGGATAGAAGTAAAAATAGATACAATCCCTAACCTAACAAAGCTTACAACTCAAGAAAGATGGCTTAAAAATAATTACACGGATATAACTATAATCTTAGTAAGTGCTAAGAAAGCAATGTAAAGGGAACAATGGGCAGATACAACCGGGTCTTGACCTGGAATGGTTACAAAAGGCACCCGAAGGGACCTTTCCAATGAAGGTACACAGTCAGGCTGGATGCTAGAGAATTAGTGCTAGAGAATTAGTGAGATGTGGTCAGACAATTAGCAGAATTCTAGGTAGAGAGAAGAGCAAGTTCAATGTCCCTGGTGTGGACAGAAACATATCATGTTACAAAAACTGAGATAAGGCTGGGTTTGTGGAGGGGGAGACAGAGGGTGACCAGCCTGGAGATGGAGGCAGACACCAGATGATGCAGGCCTTTGAAGGCAAAGGAAGAAATTTAGACTTGATCCAAGGAGCATCAAGAATCCATCAAGCGGTTTTAAGCAAAGGAGTGATGGGGCAACTTTCTTGCTGCCTTGTCCTATCTTCAGTGCCAAAAGATGAGACTAGGACATGGTCCTTTGGCCACTGAGCAATCTTATGTTCTCTTTCTACATAATCCATCGGCTAAATAGTCTCAAAGCCAGGGAAAACTCTAAAGGCTGAACAGTTCGAGTTCTCAACTGTTCTGTCTGGCATTTCCTACAAGAGCACACATTTCTTGAGGAAAATGATGATACACGTTCTTCTTCTCTAATCATATGCTCAGCGCCTAACCCAGCATAAGGTGTGATAGAAATTGATCCACCCATAAATGGTGGGTGGTCAGAACCATCACCGATGTTGAAGTTGTTAGGAGCTCATCACACAAAACCCAGATCACTTTTCACCCTGGTCTTCATGGTTTTGGGGGTGGGGCTGAGGCAGAGGGTCTGCCTGTTGGTCTCCTCTTCTGACATTCTGGCACAGGAGTCAGAGTTATTTCTTATTTTAGGAATCTGTGAGGTTCACAGAGACAAGATGCTGTGACACTGCTTGTTTTATTTCTGTATTTTTCCTTTAACAGCCATTTGTTCCCTCCTCTTGTACCTCTTTGAAAAGCCTCCAATTCCCAAGAAGAATTGAATACATTTGCATTACAATACCTTGCCTTCCCAGCCAAAGTGTCAGTGCTAGCCAAACCTTCCCTTGATCAAATGCCATGACTTCTATAGAGCATTTGGAATCATACAAGACTTGCTTTGCTATGCCTGAGAAATGTGTTTCAGGAAGAAAACATTGCATTCTCTGCGTAACATATCGTAACTGTCAGGTAGTCTGTCCCTCTTAAGGAGAATTAACCATGGGCCCAAACTCTGTGCACTCTTCCCTGAACAGCAGCTAATTTCTTGAGTACTGTTTAAATACAAATGTAAAGTTTGAATAGACAAATATAGGGTATCTTCCTCTTTGATGGCTGAATCACTATCATGCAAAGCTACTGCATGCCAGATTCCTAACAAGGTTTTGTTTTACATTCTAAACACAAGCAGGTTCATGGAGCTGGCCATTCTGCCACCCACAAGGCCTCCCATCCTTAAGCTTTCCCTGCATTCATGCTACCCTCCCCTCTTCCACAATCCAGGGCCTTGAACCAAATGAAATAACCCTACCATTCAATTCAGATTCAGCTTAGGGAATATTTTGATTTTCTGGTTGAATAATTCTAGAAAAGATACAGGTTTAGTCCTGAGTCCAACTGGCTTATTGGATTTATATATTTTTAAAAACAGCTTTGATTTGCTTCATACCTCACTTTAAAATAAACTGGGCTCAATCTAATTCAGGAAATGAATGTGACCTATTCCAGCTTTTTGTTCAGTGCCCAGTTCAACACCCTGTGCCCCACACATGAAGATAAATGTAATTCAGTTCTGAAAAATGAAACTTTCAGGGTCCTTGGCTGACTGTGCTTGGGATCCAAGGACAGTTGAAAAGGCTCAAGAAGCCCTTTTTAACAAAGAGTTGGTCTACAGCTGCTTTTAATACAAGCACCTTTATTCTTCAGCAATGACTGTACAATCAGACTTCCATAGACCATAAGACCAGACTTTCAGAGCACTAAAGAGAAGCCTAAGGGGTAGCACCTACCCTGGATACTTGGCAGCTGATAAAATTCTTCCAGGAAATAGAGAATTGACTTTGTCCCAACAAATCACGATAGGTTGAATGCTTCTCTGAACACCTCTCCTAGATCCTCCATAGTCTATAAGTTCATTCTTCCTTTTGCTGTCCCTCGAACCAAACACTGGCCTAATGTTTGATGGATGTTTGCTGTGTATGAATTGAATTAAATTCTGTC
>PVIY010038158.1:0-24117 GCA_004026745.1 Myrmecophaga tridactyla | reverse complement strand
GGGGCAGTTCCGGAGCCTTGGCAGTCCTCCAGGAGAGAGAGAGAGAAAAGAAAACCCTCATCCTCCCAGACCCTCACCACTGACCCCCATCATCGGCCCCTAGCACTGGTGCGGCACGTTTGTTACTGTTGAAAGAAAATCACAATATTTCTGTTGACTATCATCCTGTAATCTGCAATAGGTACATTTTTTCCCCATTTACCCTCTATTATTAACTCTTGGATAGTGTCGTACGCTTGCTCCAGTTCATGAAATAACTTTTTTATATTTGTACAGTTAATCACAGACACTGTCCGCCACAAGAGTCACTGTGTCATACATTCCCATGTTTCACCCCAGCTTTCCTGCTGGTGACACACCTGCCTCTCCACTCCCCTTGCACCCTACTCACACGCCGCAGCGTGGGTCTCACAATAACATGCTGTCATCACCTGTGTCCACGTCCAAACATTTAACTTCACCCTAACCGAACATTCTACACATATTAAGCAGCTGCTCCCCATTCTTTAGCCTCGCTCTATATCCTACATTTTATGTCTATTAGTTTACATATTTTAATTAGTTCATATCAGTGAAATATTGAAATATTGAATGTGTATGATCATACAATAATTGTCCTTTTCTCGGACTTACTTTACTCAATATAATTTCCTCAGTGTAATTGATGAACTTCTGTCTTACGGCTCCATGATAGCCCACTGTATGTATATACCACACTCTGTTTATCCATTCCTCTGTGGATGGACACGGGTTGTTTCCATCTTTCAGCAAACATGAATAATGCTGCTGTGAGCAGGGGTGTGCAGATGTCTGAGCCCTGCTTTCAGACCTTCTGGGGATATCCCGAGTAGTGGGATTGCTGAGTCATGAGGCAACTCTATACTTAGCTTCCTGAGGAAGCACCAAACTGCCCTCCACAGCGGCTGCACCATTCTCCTTTCCACCAGCAGAGCACGAGTGTCCAGTTTCTCCACGTCCTCTCCGACGTTTGCAGTTTCCTGTTTGTTTAATAGCAGCCATTGCAGTAGGTGTGTGATGGTTTGCATTTCCCTAGTAGCTAGTGATGTTGAGCATCTTTTCATGTGCTTTTTGGCCATCTGTATTTCCTCTTTGGGAAAATGTCTACTCATGTCTTTTGCTCTTTTTAATTGGGTTGTTTGTCTTTTTATTGCTGAGTTGTAGGATTTCTTTATATATTCTGGATATCAAACTCTTATCAGGCATGTGGTTTCCAAGTATTTTCTCCCATTGAGTAGGCTGCCTTTTCACTTTTTGACAGACAAAGTTCTTTAAAGGACAGAAATATTCAGTTTTGAGGATTTTCCATTTATCTAGTTTTTGCTTTTGTTGCTTGTGCTTTGAGTATAGGGTCTGGGAAACTATCCAGCCTCTTTTTCCATGCATATCAGTACTCTTAAATTGACATAAAAGCTGTATGCTACTGTATGCTACCTGGTAATTTGCTTTTTTGCCCCTTAAAAATTTTACTTGAGGGTGGGCCACAGTGGCTCAGCAGGCAAGAACGCTTGCCTGCCATGCCAGAGGACCCGGGTTCAATTCCCGGTGCCTGCCATGTAAAAAAAAAAAAAAATTTACTTGACACCTTTAAACAGTTTTTTTTTTTTTGCATGACAGGCAGGAGGAATCAAACCCGGATCCACGGTATGGCAGGCGAGAATGCTGTGTGCTGAGCAACCGTGGCCTGCCCTTTAGGTTTTTTAAAGTGTCATTTTAGTGGCTGCCTCTCTGCAGGTCATATAACCAGGTCTTTTCTGATGGACAGTGTCAGCTGAAAATAAAATTTTTAAAATTTTAACTATGAAAGGAATAAATATCCCGGGAGGTGGGTTCAGGGCTGCTCGGTGTTGGGTTGCTGGGGATGTGCCCACCAACCTCTGTGTCTTCTCCTCCGGGTAGCAAAGTGGCTACAGCCGCTCAAGCCCGAGCTCCCTCCAGACGCGGGTGGAACAGGCCGGGAGGGGCAGCTAAGGGGCTTCCCCTCCACGCCTCTTTTTTATCATGGGGGAAAATCAGTCCTAGAGAACCCCCCAGCCAGGGTCACATGGCGGACCTAGACCAATCACTGACGGAGGGCGTGGCCCGCGCCCACAGGCCTCCTCCAATCACAGGGCAGGTGCGGGGCGCGGTCTTTAAATGTCCTGGGGCAGGGCCCGGCAGGGGCGCGGGGCGGGGCGCGGGGCGCGGGGCGGCACCTCCCCTCCAGGGCAGCTCGCGGCCCGGCGGGTGCGCGGGTGGGTGGGCGCTCCGTCGGGGGCCTGGACCCTGGACCCTCGTCAGCTGTGCGGGGCGGCCTCGGGGGCGGGCGGGGGCCCTGGCGGACCTTCGCTTTCACTTCGCCCACGCCTGCACGGTTTGGCTCTCCTTGTTTGCCCGGAATCTGCACCACACGGCAGCTCCCACCTTAACCCCTGGAACTGTCATTCCGTCGTGCGCATCGTGCTCGGCTGTTTCCCCACCGTCGTCACCAGTCGCCTCCAGAACTCCCCCAGCGCCCGGCGCGGCAGTCGCGGACCCTCCGGAGCGTGGCTTCTGCCATCACAAAGGCGGATTCAAAGCGAAACGACCCCTTGGCCCCCCGGGGGAGAGACGGGGCGTGGGGGTGCGCCCCGGCGGCGGAGGTGGCGCTGCCCGCGTCCGCGCTCCCCGAGGGCCAGGTGCATGCCCGCGGGAGCTGACCGCAGCTGCCTGCCTCCTTCCAGCTCGATTCCAGGAAGCCGTCCTCCCGAAGCCGGCGCGACAAGGAAAAGCAGAGCTGCAAGAGCTGCGGCGAGGCCTTCAACTCCATAACCAAGAGGAGGCACCGCTGCAAGCAGTGCGGGGCCGTGAGTGCCTGGGGGGCCCGGGGGGACACCGTCCCGGGGAGAAGGAGGAGCCGCGGCGCTGGGGGCGCAGACCCACCGGGGCCCAGAAGAGAGCCCCAGCTGGCTTTCTGCTGACGGCCTGGTGGCCCTGCGCAGCCGTGCCCGAGCATGGCCAGCGTGCCTGTTGCCCAGGGTTCCTAGACACCGGTTAAGGCCACGCAGCCCTGCCAGCCACCCCCCCACCCCCCCACCCCCGGCATACGCGTGTAACCGATGAGTAGAAGTCAGAGTTCTTGTGTTGATGCAAATGGCTCATCCCAAAGCCTCATCTGAGGGCCTTACTCAGGCTGGCTTTGCTTTCCAGCCCACACTTGTTGCAGTTGGACAAGTGCTGGATTTGGGAACCCAGGCCCGGGTGAGCGTGGCTCGGCCAGTTCTTGAGTCAGATGGGGTGACAGTTAAGCCTCACGCCGCATGAGTGGCCCGCCCTGCGGCCTGCTCCTGGAGGTCCCTGGGCTCCCAGAGGCCTCCCCATCCAGTGGGCCCCTCTGCTGCCTGCCCCCAGTGCCCACCCTCTCCATGCCTCCTCCTCTACCCCCCAGGCCTTTCTCCTCGCACTGGGCTCTCAATACTGAAAGCAGAGTTATCCCCGAGGAATGGAATGCTATTGATTCAGATGTGTTTAGATGTAGAGTATTTGTAAGTCAGTAATAAGTTAGCAAGCGGACATCAGCACAGTGCTGTTCTGAGGCCAGGATGGTGCTATTTCCCCAGAGGGCACTGGCCGGCTGGAACCCAGAGCGGTGGGTTAACTCTTACCACGCTGGGCAAGAGGCGATAAATGGATGAGAGGGATGGATGAGTGGGTGGGTGGGTGGGCCGGTTGATGGGCAAATGGATGTGGTGGGTTGGTAAAAGGAAGGAAGGATGGTTAGATATGTGAATAGGTGGATAGATGGATGGGTGATTAGATAGTTGGGTGATTGGATGTGTGGAAGGGTGGGTGGGCGGGTGAATGGAAATTGAACCAGTGACGCCCTCAATGAGTATTCCAGCCCTCCTTACCCGGTACCCTGCCCCACCCCAACCGCTAGCGGAAACGGAGACTTTTGGTGCAGTTTCCCTTTGCTTCCTCCCCCACTTAACTAAGTCCCCCTGTTCTAACCCGTTCCGACTCTTTAGGGCCTCATGCAATCTCTCCTGTCTTCAGCCTCCCTCGTGTCTCTCAGGCTAAATCACTGAGAAAGCCTTTCCTCCCTTCTCAGGCTGGGTCCTGGAGCGCCCTCAATGCCCCTTTCCCACAAGCCCTAATCCCTCCCGTCCTTGGCTGCTGCCCCTGGTCCCATCATCACCGGCCTCTGAACCCAGAGCCTCATTTTGGTCTCTAGCACCCATGAGATGAGCAGCTGGGATCTCACCTCCTGCATAGTTTCGTGTACCCCACACCGTCCTGGGCCCTTGGGGGTACCCAGATGTCACTTACCACCCTAGAAGCCCCTCCTGGCCTGCGGACCCCTGACCACTCAGCTGTCCCCTCCCCTAGGTGGCAATCCCATGTCCATCAGCTGGCCCTGCCCACACCTGGCGGCCAGCCCCAGTCTGTCCCACCCTCGGGCCCTCCCTCCATACCTCACACATGGGATGGGTCCATGGGCGGCTCTAGGTAATGACACCTGGAAAAGTGGCCTCGCTGGGGCAGGTGGGCCCGCACCTCAGGTCTCAGGGAGCCAGGTATGCCTTTCTTTGCTATCAGTTTCCCACCTGCTGGCTCCCCCACCGCTCCATGCAGGGAAACCTGCTCAGCCTCCCTGGAAATGACAGTGTGGGTGATCCCTGCCGCCCACGTTCCTGTGGGTTTCCTTCCAGCCTGTTCTCTGTGCACCCAGACCCCAGCCCACCCTGGGATCAGGGGGCAGGCATCCACCTGCCCAGGTGGTTCTCTGCCCCCAGGACTTTCCCCTGGAGAAGTGCTTTGCCCTCCGCATTAGTCTGGGCTCTTACTCCTCCTCTGGCTCCACCCTGGCCCTCCAGCCTCTCCTGTCCCCAGGCAGGGTCACAGGGCCTCTCCTGTCCCCAGGTCATCTGTGGGAAGTGCTCTGAGTTCAGAGCCGAGAACAGCCGGCAGAGCCGCGTCTGCAAGGAGTGTTTCCTGGCACAGTCAGCGGATCCCCAGAGCCCCAGCTCTGAAGCACCCGTCGAGCCTAGGAAGGATGCAGAGGTGAGTGGACCTGGCTCCTGGCCCTGCAGGGTGGGCAGCAAGGGGGGCACCCAGGACACGTTCCCCTCCCCGTTCCCTCTGTGGCCTCATTGGCAGACTCTGCCGTACTCTCAGAGCTGTGAGGGCTGTGGGCTTCCCGCAACCAGGATAGGCACAGGGGGGTCTCACCGAGGGGCCCACTGACCCGAGGGAGCCCTGGGGGAGCCTCTGAAGCACCCCACAATTGATTCCAAACCGTCATGCACATGTGCGCACATGTGGGGGTCTTTGCCATCACAGCCCATGATGCCATTTGTACCCACGGGGTCCATGGCAGCCAACGTCAGCACTGTTCAAGGCCACCCCAGGGTGGGGGATGTGGCCACTCCTTTGGGAGGTGGGGCGAAGGCTGGCAAAGGCTTCTTCCCTCGCCTGCGTCCCGCACACAGCCCTGCCCCTGAGCCTGAGTGATCTGTGTCTCCCAGCAGCTGCCTGCCACGAACCCCCAACAGAGCCTGCTCTGCAGCCACCTGCAGCTGTGGGACGGTGCAGCCTGGGACGTGGTGTGGGCGTCCACCCAGGGCAGACACTGCCTGGCCCAGGAGACCCCGGGCCCCAGCCTGCAAGCTGGGTTGTGGGTGGCCTGAGCCAGGGCAGGGCTTTGGGTGGGGGGTTCCTGTTGGCCCCTCCAGTCAGATCCCAGGCTGCCCCACAGGGTGTTGTCAGGGACATGCAGCCCTGGCCTCTGCTGCCCAGCCAGTCGGGAATGCCAGAGAGGAGGGCGAGGCCAGTGCCTGCCCCTCCCCCACTCAGCCCCCTGCTGACCTGGGTCCTCCCAGGTGCCGAGGAAGGGCCGGGGCGGGGGGGGGTCCCAGAGTGCTGGCACCTCCCTTCCCGTGTGCATTCCTTCCTCCATGCCTGCTGTGGAGAGGGGGAGAAGCAGGCGCTGCAGAGCCTGTTAGGCACGGCTCAATGGGCCCCTGCCCTGCCCCACTGCCCGGGTCAGAGGTAGGAGAGTGCGTGCCCGAGGGGCGGAGGTGGCGCAGCGTTTGCAGCAGGCCTCGGTCCCACTGAGCCCCCAGCAGAGCATCCGGGTCCAGGAAGGAAGGGCTGCTCCTGCCCCAGGGACCCCCTCCCTCCCTCCCCGCTGAAGGTCTTGCCCACCCCATCCACCCACAACCCCCCGGCACCCTCTTTGGAGAGCTGGTGGCTCTTGGTCCCATTGACCGAGGGACCGTCCAGCCGTCCACAGCAGAGTGGGCATCTCAACCATGTGTTGGGCACCCCCGGGGAGGGGTTCCTGGAGGCCAGCATGGCCCCCACTAACTCACACCCCCCTCCCCGCTGCAGGACGGCCCGCAGCCCCGCGCCATCCCCCTGTCTGGCTGCACGGTGAGTGCCCCCGAGCCCGCAGAGGAGCCTGACACCAGGCACGTGGTGCGCCTGCAGCGGGACCCAGCCCCACCCCTCTATCTGCGCGTCCAGACAGCTGAGCTGCAGCGGCAGTGGCTGGAGGCCCTGGAGGCCGCCATGGCCCAGCCCAGCCTGGGCTCCCCACAGCCCCAGGCCCAGCCCGAGGACACAGCCGCTCCGTGAGCTCCGCCTGAGCCAGCAGCTGGGATGTGACACCTGTGCCCCCAGGCCTCGTGTCTGCGCAGGGCTGGGCCCCCAGGATGCCCGCAGCCGCCTCCACCACAGCCACTTGGCCAGGTCCCTGCGCTGCCCGCGGGGTGTGGCGTCAGCGGGAAGGACTGCCGAGGGGCTGGGCCTGGCCTAACCTGCCCAGGGCTTGACCCACTCAGCACTGGGGGCTTCCCCCCATTTCAGAGACGAGGAGACTGAGGCCCAAAGAGGGGCGTCGCCGGCCCCAGGTTGCCCAGCCAGCCTGGAACTGACGGTCCAACTGCAGACCAGGCTTGGGGGCGGCAGGCGGCCATGAAACCGCCTCTGCGGAGTGCCGCGTCTGTGCCCAGGCACCAGGGCCTTCCTGAGGTGCAGGAACGCTGGACCGGGCTATGCGGGCCGCGTCGCCCCACGGCAGGCCACAGGAACCCCATCCGCCACGCCGGCGCTGCGTGGGGCTGAACTGCGGCCACTGCCTCGGGTCTGGAGGTCTTTGGGGGCTGCGGGTCAGCCCCCCACCACCTTGCAGCTTGGGGCCCGGGGCCGGACATGCGGGGCGCCCACAGGGAGGGCTGGGGGTGGGGGCCCGCCTGGAAGCCCACCCAGCTGCTGAGCGGTGGGGGCGTGAGACCCCTCCCGGGGCTGGCGGGCAGCGGCGTCTGTCAATAAAGGCCTCCGGCAGGAGGCCTGTGCGAGCTCCATGTGGCCCCAGGCGCCGTTCCCTCCTCAGCAGGCAGGGTGGGGGTGAGGGAACGAGGGCGCCGGGCCTGGGACAGTGTGGGGCCCACTCCAGCCACTTTGCTCCTGGCAAGAGGCCGCGGGGGGTCCCCAGGCTGCAGCCTGAGGAGGGGGTGTGGGGCATGCAGCCCGGGTCTGCGACATGGCCCTGTCCCCGCGTCCCACATGTCAGGGGACGGGGACACTGCACTGCGAAGATACACTGGACAAGAGAACGAAGGGTGGGGTGTGGGGGCTTTGTGTGCCCGTGAGGCCCAAGGCCTGCGGGAGAAAGGGGGAGGCATGAGGGACCTGAGATGGAGGGCCGTTCAGCCCCCGGCGGGCGGGGACCTACTGGAAAGGGGGACCTCACCTCCCGACGCTGCCCAGCCTCATGCACAGCGCTGCCAGGGGGGTGTCCCCTGCCCAGCCCTGTATGGCCTTGGGGGTCAGCCCCCTTGGGAGGAACCAAAGGTGAGCCACTGGTCACACGTGAGGTGGGCCAGGCTCAGGTGAGTCCAGGAGGAGCCCCCTGCCCCTCGGGTGCCCCCCAGGCATGCAGCCACCACCTGCTGAGTGCCTGCTACGTGCCAGGCTCCTGACGTCTTGAGCATGCACTGCCTGCGGGGGCCTCCTTGCCCCTTTCCCCCAGGGGGAACCTGAGGGGCAGGTGTGCACCTGCCGGGTGAGCAGGAGGGAGAGCCCAGGCGCTTTGGCCACGCAGGGCCTGCCCAGCCCTGGGGAGCCCTCGAGGCCTCTGGTTGCCTCCTCCTGACTCTTCTGCGGCCACGACCCCACCTGCTGGGCTGGGTCAGGGTCAGCACCCGGCCCCGTACCGCCACCCCCACCGCTTCTGAGGCACTTTTCCTCCTCCACTCGCTGCCATGAGAGCGGCTTCCCCCATCCACAGGTGCTCTCAGAGCTCCTGGAGGGGCCGGCAGTAGCAGCTGTCGTTGGCATTATCTCAACATAGCCCTCTTGGCACCTGGGGAAACTGAGTCATGGAGGCAGCCCCCGGCTAAGCCCCCCAGCCAGCCCCAGGTGGGACTGCTGGGGGAGGGGACCGTGGTCTCTTGCCCTGGCCAGAGAGCCCCGTGGGCAGCACCAATAGGGGCTGGGGGTTTCGAGGCCCAGAGACTGTGTGAGGGCCCCAAGGCCGTGGCCCCTCCTGAGCCCTCTGTCCACCCGTGCAGGCCAAGACCCCCTTCTCCCCCCACTCCCAGCCAGTCTGGTCGGAGTCCCCACGTGGCGGGCATCTGCTGTGACCCCCTCACTCTACACGCCCAGGGCTGGCAAGGAGGGCATGACTCCAACTTGGCTGCAGAGATGAACTAGAGCATTACATTTCATCATTGTCAGTAACAGAGGCCTGGGGCCGGTGGTGGAAAGGGGGGAGGCAGGAAATGTCAACCCATGGGCTGTGGTTGCAGCTGGAAACCAGCCAGCCAGTCAGTCATCCCTCCATCCGTCTGTCCATCCATCCTTCCAATCATTTGTCTATCTGTCCATCTACCCGTTTATCTAACCACCCACCCATTCACCCCTCCAACTGTCTGTTTATCTTTCTGTCTATACATACATGCACCCACCCACCCATCCATCCATTCAACCATTCATCCATCCACCCACCTACTCAACCATCCATCCCTCCAACAATCTGTCCATCTGTCTGTCCATAAATACATACACCCTCCCATCCATTCATTCAGCCATTCATCCATCTACCCACCTACTCAACCATCCATCTCTCCAATTATTTGTCCATCTGTCTGTCCATAAATACACCCTCACATCCATCCATTCAACCATTCATCCATCTACCCACCTACTCACACATCCATCCCTCCAATTATCTGTCCATCTGTCCATAAATACATAACACCCTCCTGTCCATCCATTCAACCATTCCTCCATCCACTCACCCACCTATCCATCCATTCAACCATCTGTCCATCCATCCATTCACCTACCATCTACCCACATACCATGCATTCCTTCAATCACCCATCTACCCACCCACCCATCCGTCCACCCATCTGTCCACCCATCCATCCAACCACTACTTGTTCGAGAAAAATGTCCAATGTGCCATCTGTGCTCTTTGGACAGTGTGCTGAGCCCTGAGGACAGTGGGATCAAAACAGACTCCTCCTTCATGGGCCTGACGCTCTTGTCAGGGAGACACCGAGTAAGCGAATATGCAGCTATGGGAAGTGACGCGGGTTTGGGAGAGAAAAAGGGGGAGGGGATGGGGTGAGGCAGAGTGGGCAGGACACCCTGGAGTTGGCGAGGCGGGCGCCGAGAGGACCTTCAGGGGTGCTTGGTCGGAGGGCAGGACTGAGGCCCCAGGGCAGCACAGCGGGAGGCACGGCTGGGCTGAGGCCCCGGGGCGGTGCCCGTCCCCTCGGACGCAGGCGCGGAGCTGCAGGGGCTGTGAGCCCAGGAGGGACGTGGGCCGGCCTGGGTTTGGGGGTTTGGTTGTTTTCCTTTTCTAATTAGAGAAGGTACATGTTTACAGAAAAATCATGCATAAATTAGAGTTTCCAGATGCCATCTTATTGCTAACAGCTTGCCTTAGTGTGATACATTTGTTACAGTTTGATGAAATAACATTTTTATAATTGTACTTTTAACTATAGTCCCTGGATTACTTTGTACAGGCCTAGGGATTATTTTATTTTATTTTATTCTAGTAACATATATACAACCTAACGTCTTCCCTTTTAACCATGTACAAATAAAGAATTGTGTTCGCAATCGCCAGAATTTTCCATCACCCCAAACAGAAACTGCAGAATTGAAGCTTGCCTCCCTATTCCCTACCCTGACCCCATCCCCTGGTAACCTACATTCTGGGTTCTGATGTGACAATTTACTTGTTCTAATTATGTCATGCTAGTGAGGCCACACAATAGCTGTCCTTTGTGCCTGCCTCACGTCCCGCAGCATGAGTGCACACAGCTTCTAGGCTCGCCCGTGTTGCCGGTGCTTCGGGACCTCCCTCCTTTCTCTGGCTGAGTAGCGGCCCACTGCCTGGCCGGCTGCGTTTTGTTTATTCGTGGGTCGGTGGCCCCTTGGGCAGTTCTCCCTTCTGGCCGTGATGAGCGGTGCTGTGAGGATGTATGCACGCGTCTGTTCAGATCCCTGCTTCTGGACTGGGGTTTTGCAGACCCCGCTGGTTGCCGAGGGTGGAGAGCGGGAAGGAGGTGACGGGCCCCAGCAGCGGTCTAGGAGGAAGTCGGGAGCCCAGCGCCCCGAGGGGCAGCCCCCACCCCACTCCTTGGGCCAGCTGTGCCCCCCGTAGCATGGACCTGTGTGTTCAGAGCTTCCTGTTTCTCAAGAGGTGAAAGAAATCTGGATGTTCTGTGAAATGCCCTGATGTGTAAACATCAGCAGCTAGCTCCAGGGTGCAGACCAAGCCCCGGGGGGCACAGCCCCAGGTGCTGCCAGCCTGCAGGTCCGGAGTGTGCCCTGGGCTGCAGGGTCCCCTGTGCCCGGGCCTCGGGAGAGGCGGCCCCACCGCCCGTGGCCACGCCCCCTGGCTCAGGTCCGAGAGGCCCACGGAGAACAGCTGTGCTAGCTGTGGTCTCAGGTGACAGATTGCACCGCCGCTGGCTTCGGCAACAGGGCTGTCTTGCTCGGGGCTTGGAGGCGGGAAGTCCCTGCGCTGGTGGAGCTGAGCCCCGTGCTGGCTCCCTGCGCCAGCCCCCGCCGCCCCGGCGTCCCCTCACTTCTAGTTTCTGGCTTCGGAGTCTGCATCCGAGCGTCCTCTCTTCCTAAGGCCCTGCCACCCGGATGCAGACCTCTCCTGTGTTGGCCTCCTCTAGACCGGCTCTCTAAAAGGTCCCATTCTATTCAAAATATTTTATGTATGTATGAAACTATTAAACTCTCCCCCTGGGAGACCCTGGGTACCCTCTCAACCATTGCGGACGCCCAAGAAAACCTGCCAAACCCTGGATCTCGAGGTCGGCCCTGGTAAAACTCACTTCTTCAGTGGAGACGCTAAGACCACCAGCAGGCACCCAGCAGGCGTTGGGAAGGGTTGCTCTCTTTGTTTTTTAAACTTTTCATTCTGAAATGATGTCAAATGCACAGGAAAGTTGCAAAAATAATACAAAAACTAAAAAATATAATTAAAAAAATGAAAATATAATACAAAAACAATGCAGAGAACTCCAATATACTCCGTTAGTGCAGTCAGAGATGTCAAGAACTTTAACGCTGGCATAAAGTTTGCAGTCTGTACCCCGATCTTTTCGATTGTCCCCGTAATGGGGTCAGACGATAACCCTGGAACCCAGGTGGTGTTCAGGTGCCACTTTCCCCAGCTGTGGGCTCCGCGTCTCCCGAGCCCCTCAGGCCCTGACAGTACGTGCATTCCTGGGGGCCCTGGAGATGGGCCGCACACCCGTGCTGTGTCCCTCCCAACGCCTTCCCCCCCTTGCTGATGGATGAGCCGCGCTGCCCCCGCGCTGGACTCTGAACCAGCGTTGTGAGTCGTGTCCCGGGGCGCAGGACAGTGGCAAGGAAAGCACAGAGGAGGAGCTGGAGGCCGCCGGCCACCCAAAGCCACGCCCCTCCCTCTGCCGGGGATGTAGCTGGGTGTCCATTTCTCAGCATCAGTTGTCTCTTCCCCCCTTCCAACAGCTTCAGATTTTTGCAAGGTCAGAACTGGGCAGGGAAGCTGACTCCACCCTGGGCTGCAGGGGCGGAGCCTTTGCTATAGCCGGGCCAATCAGCATACACCATTCCGTTGGCGCAGTGATTGGTACAGGGCGGGGAAGATCCAAGATGGCCTCTCATCCCTGCTGGATGCAATGGCATGAGCTCTGGCAGCCGTCTTGGAATGCAGAGGAAGAGGCAGACCCAGCAGGAAATCCAGACAGAACAATGGAGGCAGAAAGAAACCCCATATCTGAGACACCCTCAATCTGACAGATCAGGCTTTGTCTAAAGTAGCTATGAGAGTGGACAGACCTCATCTGGAGTCAGGATTTCTGTCTCCTTCACCTGAAAGCATGCCAGCTGCTGCGCCACCACACTGAATAGTTGCCATTTTGCAGGTGCCAGCCTATATCCTTCCAAAATGGGCTGCCTCAGCCACTCCAGGAACCCCGGTTTTCAGCATCTCTGGGAGGAGCTCAGAAACCCCTACCTTTTCCTGCCAGCATCAGACTTGCCTGCCCAGGAAGCACCAGCTTCCGTGCTCCTGCTCTGTCCACTATCGGTGCAGATTTCACCTTAGGGTGCACAGCGGTTGCCTTCTCCTGAATTCTCCATCCCAAAAAGGGAGCTGGGCTTTCTCTTTGTTTAGTCAAAACTCAGAGAAGTAAAGTATCCCAACAACATCTGCCCCCAAAGAGACAGCATCTGAAAACTATCAACACTTTTGTATTGCAGCCCATCCCACTTCTAGAGAAAATAATACCGGGGCCAGTCCTGAAGCACCCCATTTCCCGGAGCCTCTGCACCGTGGGGAGTCCCAAACCCAGTGCCCGACAGGGTTCCCTCCCCTGACCCCATAAAACCTCTGTGGAAAGTTCTTGCCCCCACTTTCCGGAGGAGATCTTGGCTGTTCAGAGCCAGGAGTGGGGCTCAGGGGGGTGCCCCAGACTCACACAGACTCGAATGCAAGCAGTGTCAGAGGTGACCCGGGAAGCATGGAGCAGGGGAGAAGAGAATGAGGAGGAATGTGAAGGAAGCAATACAGCATGGCTTAGCAGCAACTCAGCTTCGTAGGCAACTTGTGGGGGAGAGTGCTCCATACCTCCGGGCAAAGCCCACCAGGAATTTCCTCATTTAACATGTAGGGACAGTTTAATTGAACACCATAATCACATGGACCCTTGAGTAGAGCATGAGATTTTGATGGTTTGTCCATGATAGTGTGATGCCCCAATAAATCCCAGAGTGATTTGAACAATAAATAAAGAAGTATTTGCAAAGTCCCTTTGGGGGAATGGGGAGAAGGGGAAAATTCAACTTCCCCATTTGGAGAATTCCTGATATTCTTGAAAGCAGTGGGGACAACCAAATCAATAGGCTGAGCCCTCGATCTTGGGGTTTGCCCCTATGAAACTTAACCCCACAAAGGATAGGCTAAGCCTACTTAGAATCAGGCCCAAGAGTCACCCCCAGAGAACCTCTTTTGTTGCTCAGATGTGGCTTCTCTCTCCAGCCAACACAGCAAGTGAACTCACTGCCCTCCCCATCTCTACGTGGGACATGACTCCCAGGGGTGTGGACCTTCCTGGCAACATGGGACAGAAATCCTGGGATGAGCTGGGACTCAGCATCAAGGGATTGAGAAAACCTTCTCGACTGAAAGGGGGAAGAGAGAAATGAAACAAAATAAAGTGTCAGTGGCTGAGAGATTTCAAACAGAGTTGAGAGGTTGTCCTGGAGGTTATTCGTATGCATTATATAGATATCCCCTTTTTAGTTTAAGGTGTATTAGAGAGGCTGGAGGGAACTGCCTGAAAATGTAGAGCTGCGTTCCAGTAGCCATGTGTCTTGAAGATGATTGTATAATGATATAGCTTTTGCAATGTGACTGTGTGATTGTGGAAACCTTGTGTCTGATGCTGCTTCTATCTACCTCATGGACAGATGAGTAAAAAATATGGATTAAAAATAAACAAAAAATAGGGGGGAAGAAAGGTTAAAATAAAATAAATTGAAAAATAAAATATTTTCTTGAAATACTAGTGGACAATGAGAGGGAGGGCTAAGGGGCATGGCATGTATGAGTTTCTGTTTTATTTCTTTTGCAGGAGAGATGCCAATGTTCAGAAAAATGCTCATGGTGATGAATACACAGCTGTGTGATGATATTGTGAGCCACTGATTGTAACATTCATGCAGTGTTTGTATGTCAAGAATGTATGTTTGTTGTTTACAATAAAGATGCTACAAAAAAAAAGAGAGAGAGACTGCCAGGAACTCGCCTGTACTCAAACAAAGTGGGATCTGTAGACTTGTTGCCACAGGGGGAGCACAGGCCCTGGGGGGCACAGGGCATCTCAGTGAGAGGTGTCAGAATGGCTGAGAGCAGTTGTACAGAATGGCTTGTGTTAGGTGATTTGGGGGAGGGCTCAAGGAAGCAGGGCTGGGTTGGTTGCTAACTGAAAGGGCAAAGGGGAGTGGCTCTATGATTTGATAGCTCAAGTTCTTCTAGAAGGAGGGAGGAGCAAAGTATGGCTACAGCTGTAAATGACGGAGGCAGCCGCCCTCACGTCACCCAGGGCGGCAGGGGGGACGGTGCGTTCTCTCAGCCCGGTCAGAAAACGAGGAGAAGCATCACGAAGAATGAGGGCGAGACCTGTAAACACCCCCCACCCAGCGCAAACCCCACACACTTGGGGTCCCTCCAGCTCTTTCTTGGTGTTTGTCTGGGTGTCTGCACTTTAACAATGAACGATGGGGTCATACTTACATTTTGGGTCTGAACCCGGTTTTGTTTTCTAGTTCTGAGCAGGCTCCCGGTGCTCAGGGGCCAGGCAGGTCCCCGCAAAGCGGTTAGGACTGTCCAGGTCGGACACACAGGCTCTGGCTACCCGGGGCCCCTGGCCAGGCCGACCACAGCAGTTCTGCAACCTGCTCCCCAAATCTGTTGGCAGCCCTCCCACTGAAAGGAGAGGTCTTGACCAACAGAGAACGACAGAAGTGACCTTTCCAGGCCGGAACGCTTCCACTTGCACTCCTGGCAGGCCGGCCCCGGGAACCCAGCTGCCACGCCGTGAGGAAGCTCAAGCAGTGACAGCTCGTGCCACCTGGTCAGTGAGTGAGGGGCTGTCTTAGACATTCCAGGTGGGCTGGAACCGCAGAACCAGGTCCGCAGAGCCGTGACCAAAATAAACAACAGGTGTTCTTCTAAGCAGCATCCATCCTTACGTGGCAGCAGATACCCAGAACACAGGCCAATCAGAGTGGCCATCGTGATTGCACCAGGGCAAAGCCAGGCTAGGCAGGACGGTGGGAGAGAGAAATCTATCCATCATCTATCTGCAATCTTCCTATCATCCATTACCCACCCACCCTCCGTCCATCCATCCACCTGTCCCCTGGACCCATGAGCTGCAAGGACCTTCTCAGAACTCTCACGATGTCATCAGCTGCCTCCCCTGGCCGTGGTGGTGGGGGGGTGGGCGGGGGGGCATGGGGAATGGCTGGGGACCTTCTGCACTCAGGGAAGCACCCCCTGAGATGGCAAGAGGGAGAGGACCCTGCAGATGCCTCCATCGGGAGGGCACCCTGGGTTTCCTCTCACTGAGCTGGCTTAACTTGTGTTTCCGTTCCTTGCAACCGAGTAGGGCAATGACCGGGTGCACGCCCACCGGCCCGAGCCTCAGTGGCTCATCTGTGAAATGGGGACAGTGATGGGCTCAGCCAAGGTAGTGAGACTGTTATCAGAAAAGCAAGACTGTCCGTGGCAGGAGTGGAGGCAATGAGCGCAGACCCGGCCGGGCACGGGGCAGGTCTTTCCCGCACTCTGCCTCCCTGCACAGACAAACTCCCCCGGCGACCTCCAGCCCACGCCCTGTCTGAAGCTCCTAACTGTTCGGAAGCCACTCTTATTTTCACTCCTCTGTCGGCCCTTGGAAGAGTCCTCTATGCATTTTTTTTTTTTTTTAATGCTGCATGGCAGGGTCACATTTCATTCTTTCTCCATGTGAGTATCCCATTTTTGCAGCACCATTTGCTGAATTTTTTTGTTTATTTAGTTTTCTTGTTTGGGAAGTGCATGGGCTGGGAATCGAACCCAGGTTTCCTGTACGGCAGGCGAGAATTCTACCACTGAATTACCTTGTACCACCCCCACCAGCTTGTTTTTAAATTTTGAAACAATTTCAAACTTACAGTTAAGTTGCAAGAGTAATACAGAAACAACACAGAGAACTCCACCATACCTCTTACCCAGACACTTAGATTTACTAACTTGTAATGTTTTGCCACATTTGCTATATCACTTGTTCTATCTATATCCATCCATCCATCCATCCATCCATCCATCCATCCCCCTAACCTATCTATGCACCTATTTTCTAGCCATGTGAGAACAGATTGTATACATCCTGCTCCCTGGACACACAATCCTTCCACGCTCATTTCCTAAGAACGAGGACATTCACTTATGTCACATCCATCAAGTTGAAGAAATCCAGTGTTCTCTAAGGCCAGTTCTTTCAGTTGTCCCAATACTGTCCCTTCCCCCATCCCCCATAGGTCCCTCCACGATGGTCACCGTGCCCATTTTGCAGGTGGGAAAATGGAAGCACCGAGAGGTTGGTGGACTGCCCGGGACCCAGGCCCACCGGCAGTCTGCCCCAAGAACCTTAGGGAGGGGTCTGGATGAGCTGTGTGGCTCGGGGTGGGGGGCAGACCCTGCCTCAGACCTCAGTCTCCCCGTCTGTGAAACAGACAGCCTCCAACACCCTCGCGGCTCTCTTGGCTGGCCTGGCCTCCCCGGGATCCCTGGCCCTCAGGGAGCTGCCTGAGGGCTGCACCTGAAGCTGAGCCCTGGGCAAGGCCCAGGAGTGTCCCCCCAGGGGCAGCGTGGCTGGGCTTGGGCCTTGGAGGCGGCCCGGCAGGCATAACAGCACTCTCCCGTGCAGCCCCTTTTGAGGGACGTGGGGGAAAAGAGGCTCGAGGCTTCCCTAGGGTCACAGAGGGGCGAGGCGAGGCGGGACAGGGTGAAGACGCAGCGGCTGAGACATCCCGAGCCTTAGGGACTGGGGAGGCCTGTATGGAGCCTGGGGGAGTAGACTGGGGCCCGGGGGTGAGGGGCGCAGGGCACCTGGGGGGGCGGAGGGACAGCGAGGCCAGCCCCGCCCACCTCTCCCTGGGGCGGAGTCCAGGGGCCCCTGCCCTGCTCACCTGGCAGGTGCCGGGCAGCAAAGAAGCTTAACCAGCTCAAGGGCACTAAGCCTCTGAGCTGTCCTTGACCCACCCCTGCATCTTCTCACCTCCTGGCTCAACCCGGAGCAGCTCGGCCAATGCAGAAGCTCAGCTGGGGTGGGGGAAGCCCCCACGCTGGTGGGGGGGGCACCTGGAGTCCTAGCCGCACATATTAACTCCTTAGAGACTCGCGATGAGGCGTAACCCTTAGAGCCCAGCGACCGTGCACGTGGCATTTTCCCGTCTCTGAGCCTCAGTTTCCCCGTCCTGCGAAATGGGGGTGGGGCTACGTGTTTTCTGACACGTGGAATTCGGAACTGTCCTGCAGATGTTGGCAATCACTTACATGCAGGTAGCGTCTGAAACCTTCCACCAGCCTCCTCTTCCTGATTAAACAATAAATAGAGGCTCATTGCAGACGACCCACGTGGCCCAGGGAGGGGCCCAGAGGTGGGAAAGCAGCCCCTGTCATCTCCCACCAAGGCAGGGGAGGATGGAGGCGGGCTGGGGGTGGCCAAGCAGAGTCCAGCCGCCAAGCAGACCTGTCCACCCTGTGCCCCCGTGTCGCTGGCGCCTGGACGGCCTGGCCCACACGGTATCGGCTCCCATGAGCCCGGCGTCCTGCTTTGTCCTCTGGGGCAGGTGGAGGACGGGCTTTGGCAGGTCCCACGGCCTCCAGGCGCCTGCTGCCCACCTCCCTGGCGTCATTTCTGAACCTGCGGGCGGGGACGCAATGTCACCGGGTGACACTTACATCTCCCTCACTCTGTCTCTCCTGAAAGCCAAAACCACGATGCGCTGGTGCCAGGCGGGACCGCACCCGGTGCGGGGCTGAGCACCTGAGCTCCGCGGGGGCACCTGTCCCATTGCCAATCAGGTGGGGCTTCGGGCGGGTCCCCCTGCTGCCCGCCTTTGCTCAACTGAGGCGGGGCTGGGCCTGGGGCTGGGAGGATGAGCTGGGGCGGGGTGGCTTGCAGAGGGCGCAGCAGCCTGCCAGCCGCTGAGGGCCAACGGCCACTGCCTCTGCCACTCTCAGCCCCGTGGGGGCGAGCCTGCTCCCTCCCCGGGGTGCAGGGGGATGCTGACACGGGGGCTGCTGGGGTGGGGGGGTGAGCCCAAGTATCCTGCCAGTGTCAGGTGACCACAAGCAGGGCTCTTCTGCAGCAGAGCAGGTAGTGAGTGGCCCATCCCTCCAGGTATGTGATAAATCATCATGAACAACGTCAGCCTCATCCCACGGCAGAGCCAGGTTCTCTATATTGTACCTCTATCCCATCATGCCTCAGGCTTACAAATACACACCTAAGAAAGAACACTTTCTTGGGAAAATTCTATCCCCCCAAATATCCAGCTCATCGAAAGTACCAAGCTCAAGTGAGTTTTTTGTTTTAAATTGCTTTAACTATAAAAGACAATTGAAAAGAGACAAAACCCATGAGGCCCGCCTGCTTTCCGGGCTGTTTCCGTTTCTCAGTGGAGTCTTCTGGAGTTCGCCCACTGTGTGAGGTTTTCATCATGAAACCCTAACTTTTCTATTGAATGGAAGCTAAAATCAAGAATGTTTTAAAGGAAACAAAGATTACATTTTTACAATTATGGAATTTGATGGAAACCCACCAAGTGAAGCACACACCCTCCCTTATTCACCCGTCCCCTCCCAGTCACCAGGGGAATCAGTGAGGAGGGCTTCCTGGGGGAGGTGGCACCTCAGGTAAGCTCTGAGGAAAGAGAAGACCCCACGCCCTCTCCCCAGGCAGACCCTCACCATCCCCTGGAAGTCTCTGGCAGCACAGGCTACAAGCCCACTTCACAGAACTGAACCCCGAGCGTCAGGACCCCTGCTGCCCCAGTTCAGCAGGTGCTTTAGATTCATGCCGTGCGTACACAGACAGGAGGACAGCTGCAGCCCTGAGGCCGGTTAGCATGGATTGGCTCCATCTGGCTTCCCCAGCAGCTTCTGCTCTGGATCCTGCTGGGTCAGGGAGGTTTCCTGGAGGAGGCTGAGCCCTGAAGATAAGGAGATCCCCAGCCAGGCACTGCTCCCACTCCGGCAGTGACAGTCCCCAGACAGGGACAGCCTGGGGTCTGGGGCAGCTGGAAGAGCCTGAGGGGAGGTGGGGGAGCAGAGCAAACCCGACACCAGCGGGGGGCTGCACACCCTAGTTTAGAGGATACGTCTCCTCATGGGCTCGCTCTATCCCTGGGGGAGGGGTTAGCAGCACCATATCCATTTCAGAGAGAGGAAATGAGGCCTCAGTGAGACGGCACCCAGCCCTGCCCAGGGGGCAGAGAGGGTGTCAGGGAGCCTCAGGCTCCATGCAGATGGGCGTCGTGGTGGCAATGCACAGGGGGTGGCAGTGGATCATCCTCGCTCGGCCGTACCTTCTGCTCCACAGGCCTCAGTTTCCCTCCCTGCAAGCTATCAGAGTTGCTGGGGGCTTTACAGGAACTCATCATTCCAAGGGGCCCCCACAAAGGGCGTCGATGGCCTCGGACAAGCCTCAGGGGAGGACAGGGACAGTCCCGATGGGAAGTGGAGCCACCTGCTTTGGAAGATGGCATTGAGACTTGGTGAACTAATCCTGGAGAACGGGACAGGTTCCGGGCATCCCTGACCGTCCAGCCAGAACGCAAAAGGATGTGGGCTTCTGCGTGCCTGCAGTCAACATCCAGAAACCCAGCGACCAGTTGTGAAACCGGACAGGGACACGTGCTCCTCTCCTCCCCGATAAGGCCCCCAGTGGCCTGGCTCACAAGGAGCAGTTTTGGATTCCTGGCAGCCTGGGCCAGAATGAGGGGGCCTGGGGCAGGCCCGACGCCGGGCTCCGTTCCAGGGACGCCCAGGGCTCTCCTTGCCTGGCCACCCTGGACACGGGACTGCCCTCAGGCCGCCAGACCTGTTCCACTGCAGGGCCTTTGCACCTGCTGCTCCCTCAGCCCTGCGGGAGTGTGCCCGGCGGCAACTGTCGGCAGAAGCCCTTCCCGGGCAGCCCCCAGCCCTCCCTGGGCGGGGTCTGCAGCTGGGCTCGGCCAAGAGGGGCTGGGGGTGTGGGGCAGAGGGAGAGGCTGGACCACAGCTCCAGAGCCCACGGTCGCCCAGGGGCCCCTGGGGGAGGAGGGAGCAGGCAGGCGGGGATGCCCCTCACCGCGGCCCCGGGCACTATTCCGCCCTCACCGAGGCCGTGCAAACGGCACTCGCCAAGAGGGCCTTGGGGGCAGAGCGGGCGCCCTGAAGAACAATGCCTGGAGCAGAGGGGCGGGACGCTGCGGTCTGGGGAGGCCCGGGGCCGGCAGCTGCTGAATCTGCACCTGAGAACTCAGCCGACTCCAAAACTTAATCCATGCCACAGCCGAGAAAACCCCTCGAGCGCAGGAAGGCCTAGCAGGTGGGGAGGCCAGGGACGGGCGCCCGGTGAGGGGCGGGGAGGGGGGCCTAGGGAGGCGCCCGGCAGAGCCCCTGGAGCGAGACTTCCTGCACCCTCCCCCCTTGCCCCTGGGGCCTCGGCCTGAGGCCCCGCCCCCACCGCCTACGGGGGGCGTGTCCCGGGGCATGTCCCGCGCTTGTCCTGCCCGCCTCCCCCCATCGCCCCGGTCCGCAGTCCGGTCGAGCGGCGCCCCGCGCGCAGGGATGCCGCAGGCAGTAGCGCACCTCCGGGGCCGGGCGAGGCCCGCAGGGCGGGCGGAGGCCGTCACGTCGGCCCCGGGCAACCGCACAGGTGAGGCGCCTGCGGGGCAGCCGGGGGGCGGGAGGGCACTACGGGGCCGTCCAGCCGGGGCTTGGGGGCTTGAGGGCTTGAGGGGTGGCGGGGCCCAGCCTGACCCTCCCTCCCCGGACCGCGGGGCGGAAACCCGGCGGCGGACGTGCAGCCGGAGGTCGGGGCGGGGCCCTTCCACGCGCCTCCTGGAGAGAGCGCCCAGGGAAACTGAGGCCCCCTCGCGCGCCCGAGCCCCGCCTCCTGAGCCGCGCGTCCGTCCTCGCGCCGCGGGCCTGGGGAAGAGGGAACTCGGCTCCGCTCCTTGCCCCGCGGCTCCGCACCCGGACCGCCCGGGCTTCACGTCCTGCGCGGTTCTTCCCGGCCCCTTGGCCGCGGCGAAGGCCGGCTTTACAGATGGGGAAACTGAGCCCGGCGCAGGGGGAGACCTTCGTGAATTTGTAAGACACCAGGCTTGGGCGGGGATTTACGTACCGCGGCCGGGGCTGGCTCCCTCTCGCAGGTGGGGAACTTGAGGCCCAGAGACGTTAAGTCAAGTCACTGCCCAGAGGTACACAGCTCAGCAGGGCTCTGTGGAGCCTCGGCCTTCCCCTGCTGCACTGCGTTTGGTTGTATTTGGTTTGTGTCCCCCAGGCTGCGGGCCCCGGGGTCTCCAGCGCTCAGGAGCACTCGGCTGTGTACGTTTGCCTGCCGGGCGCTGCTTAGGGGGGCTCGGGTGTCCGCACCCCTTAATGAGCCCTGGGAGGTGGATGGTGGGGGCCTGCGTGTGCTGACCCGACACTCGCCCCTCTGAGACTGGCCAGAGGTTGGCCTGGGACTCTGGCCCTGGGGGGTGGGTGCGCGCTTGCGTATTTGCCCGTCAAAGGCTGGCTGACCTTGGTGGCAAGAGGGTCTCCAGGACCAGGTCTGGCCGCGGGCAGTCCCTCGCCTGCCGCTTCTGCCTGGTCTCCTCCTGGGGGCCTGAGGCTGCAGCCCCCCTCTTGCTGGGTCCCAGGCCCCCTCCCCCCATGAGATTTGGGGTTGGAATTCCACCTCTGACCTTGGGCAAGTCATCCCACCCCCCTGCCTCAGTTTCCCCGTGTGCAAATTGGAGGCACTGTCTACCTGTCCCTGGGCCTGTGGATAGGACAGGGGAGCCCAGGGGAGGGTCTCTTAGGCACCTGCTCTGTGACCATTTCTCCAGCTTCCATTGCACCCTGCGGCAGCCTCAGCCACACCAGCTGGGAAGTGGGCAGGGCCACCTCTTCCTGGGGCCCGAGGAGGGCAGGAAGGCGCGGGTGGGGGGTGCTTTTGGGGCCGTTGGCGTGTGTAAAATGGGCCTATCGCCACCTGCCCTCCCCAGAGTAGGTATGAAAATGCAGCCAGCCAGACCTGGTGAGCAGCGCGAGGGTCCAGAGGGGATTGGGGCTTGGGGGGGGGAGTGTGTGACCTTGTCCTTGGGATTAGGGCCCCTCCCTAGGTGAGGCTGCCAGGTCCCCTCCCCCAGCCGAGTCCCTGGCCTCGTTCTCAGGCCACCCCCGCTCTCCCTTCCTGGGGGGGTTGTCCGGGAACGCGGGGCTCAGCAGCGGGGGCGGCCACTGTGTGTGCCTGCCGGGAACCTTGGAGGGCTGAGCCTGGTGAGGGGGAGGGGCCCCTGGCGGGGCAGGGGTTTCTCTCCCTTGACTGCACTCTCTGCAGCTCCGCCACCCAGCTGGGCTGCACCTGTTTTACAGGGGAGAGGCTGAGGCCCCCAGAGAAATGGGTGTGAAGCAGGGCAAGGTTGGCATACCCCCTTGAGTGCCCAGCCATGGCTTCCTGCCTGGGTGTTGGCAGTGCTGCTGGATGAAGGAAGCACAGTTCCCTGGGGTCAGGGGCCACGGCGCCTTGGGACTGGCCTCCTTCTTCAATGGAGAATATGCCATGGGTGCAAGGCTGATCTACCCCCTGGGAGACCCAGATGTGGACATGGCCCTTGCCTGCTGTGGCTTAAAGCCTGGGCACCCACCTCCGTGGGGAGTGTGGCTCAGAGAGGGCAAGGTACTTGCCTGAGGAGGCACAGCAAGCCCACCATGGGGCACGACGTGAGCCCAGGCCTGGCCTTCTATAGGCAGGCCTGGAGATAGAAGGGGTTCCGGGGGCCTGCACTCTGCTCTCTGAGCACCTTCTGTTTGCATTTGCCGTCCTTGAACAGTTCTGGAATCCCTTGTGCATGCCCCATTTGCATTTGGGAAAGCCAAGGCCTCAGGTGGAGGCAGCTTTCCCGGGTCACACAGAGTCGCCAGCAGTGAGCAGGGCTGGCTGGCCCCTCTCTCCAGCAGCTGCAGTCAGCCTGAGCGGTTACTCATTTACCTGGGCCTGCAGCGGGCAAGGTCGGGTTTGTGTGGCTCAGGGCTACTGAGCCGGAGACGGAAGGGGCAGGCTCAGTCCAGGGTTCCGGATAAAAGACTAACAAAAAGGCGCATTCTCAGATGCTGGCTGCCCATGCGGGTCTGGGGGCAGGGCCCCCTCAAGTCAGGTCAGGTGCCCCCATTACTCTGCGCCCCCCGTGAGAGCAGACGGTGGCCCCCCACTGGGCAGCCTCGCGGCTGGCCCAGTCTAACCCTAACCCCTCTCCCAGGGCTGCCCTCGGCCCCTGCCTCGGCCCCCGTGTGTGGCGGTGCCCATGGCCACGCCCTCAGGAGCCCTGTGAGGGCCAGCGCTCCCCTTTGGTGGTGGTTTTTTTTTTTTAATTCTGTTTGCATCAAGTCCAATCAACTTATTTATTCTGTTCTCCTTCAAGATTTATTTGCCCATAGTAACCAAAGGGGCATGGAGTGAAAATTGAGCCTGGAGCCTGGAGGCCGGGCTTCCTGGCAGAGCAGTGGGGGACAGGTGGGCTGGGGTGGGGGCAGGTGGGCTGTGCAGCGTGGGAGGGGCAGGACCTGGGGAGGGTGGCAGAGAGGAGGGGTCTCCAAAGGGCCCCTGTGTTTGGGAGGTGGGGTCACAGCACAGAGCGGACCTACCGGGTCCTCTGGGGCTGCTGGGTAGGGGGAGGCCAGGAGATCCTTGGTAGGGGCCGTGCCCGGGACGCTGAGTCCTGAGGCAGAGGCCAGAGAAAGGCTGTGGAGGAGGGGGAGGGTGAGGCCCGACTGGCCTTGGACAGTAGGCTTGGGAGGGGCTGCTGCGG